>LNAC01002052.1:0-33616 GCA_002007465.1 Ailurus styani
CTCATCTCTTATGATATTCTTTGGCTCAAAATCTAATTTATCTGATATAAGGATTGCCACTTCAGCTTTCTTTTGGTGTCCATTCGCATGGTAAATTGTTTTCCACCCCCTCACTTTAAATCTGGAGGTGTCTTTGCGTGTAAGATGAGTTTCTTTTAGACAGCATATCGATAGGTCTTGTTTTTTAATCCATTCTGATACCCTATGTCTTTTAGTTGGGGCATTTAGTCCATTTACATTCAGAGTAACTATTGAGAGATATGCATTTAGAGCCATTGTATTGCCTGTAAGGTGACTGTTACTGTATATTGTGTTTCTTCCTTTCTGGTCTATGTTTCTTTTAGGTTCTCTTTGCTTAGAGGACCCCTTTCAATATTTCCTGTAGGGCTGGCTTGGTGTTTGCAAATTCCTTGAGTTTTTGTTTGTCCTGGAAGATTTTTATCTCTCCTTCTATTTTCAGTGACAGCCTAGCTGGATATAGTATTCTTGGCTGCAGATTTTTCTCATTTAGTGCTCTGAATACATCATGCCAGCTCTTTCTGGCCTGCCAGGTCTCTGTGGATAGGTCTGCTGACAATCTAATATTTCTACCATTGTATGTTATAGACCTCTTGTCCCGAGCTGCTTTCAGGATTTTCTCTTTGTCACTAAGACTTGTAAGTTTTACTATTAGATGACGGGGTGTGGACCTATTTTTATTAATTTTGGGGGGGCTTCTCTGTGCCTCCTGGATTTTGATGCTTGTTCCCTTTGCCAGATTAGGGAAATTCTGTATTAAGATCTGCTCCAATATACCTTCTGGCCCTCTCTCAATCTCGTCCTCTTCTGGGATCCCAATTATTCTAATATTGTTTCGTCTTATGGCATCACTTATCTCTCGAATTCTCTCCTCATGGTCCAGTAGTTGTTTGTCTCTCTTTTCATCCTCTTCTTTTTTCTCTGACATTTTGTCTTCTAAATCACTAATCCTATCTTCGGCTTCATTTATCCTAGCAGTAAGAGCCTCCATTTTCAATTGCACCTCATTAATAGCTTTTTTGATTTCAGCTTGGTTAGATTTTAGTTCTTTTATTTCTCCAGAAAGGTCTTTTATTTCTTTAGAGACAGCTTCTCTATTTTCTTCCATTTTTTTTTCAAGCCCAGCCAGCACCTTAAGAATCGTCATTCTGAACTCTGGTTCTGTCATATTACTAATGTCCGCATTGATTAGGTCCCTAGCCGTCATTACTGGCTCTTGTTCTTTTTTGTGTGTTGATTTTTTCCGCCTTGTCATTTTATGCAGATAGGAATAGATGGATGAGAGAACTAAATATTAAGGGGTAGCGATGACCCCAGAGAAATATACACTAACCTACTCAGAAGAGACGTGGAACTGGGGAGAAAAGTAAGAGGGAAAAAAAACCAAAACCAAAACCTAACAAACAAACAAACAAAAAAACCCACAAAATCATACAAAAACTAAACAAAAATGAATAAAACAAAATCCTATATCTATATTATCTATTTCTGTTTCTATATCTATGTCTGTCTATGACTCTATCTCTATATCAATCTCTATCTATCTATCTCTATTAGATTGGTGAATGGAACAGACCCTGTAAGTATCCAGAAAAATAAGGCTAAAAACAATGAAGGGATAAAATATGATTATAACAATGAAAATTTTAAAAAAGCATAAAAAGTGTTGATACGATATAAGAGTTAAGAACGTTAAAAAAGGAAAAGGGAAAAATTTTAAAGACAAAAGTAAGAAAAAAATTCAAAGAAAAAAAATTCTATGAATTTAACTTTGAACGACTGAAGAATCATGGGGAAAAAGCCGTAAACTGAATCTGTTGCTTTTCCATAGTTCTGGAGTTCCGCAATGTTTAGCAATCTTGAACTTGACTTTGACTGGATGGTTTTTTGTTGTTGTTGTTGTTGTTTACCCTTGGTCTTCTGGGGGTGGGGCCTGTTGCTATGATTCTCAAGTGTCTCTGCCCGAGGCGGATTCCCACCGCCCTCGCCAGGGGCCAGGCTAAGTAATCAGCTCGTGTTCGCACTCGGGAGCTTTTGTTCCCTGAACGCTTTCCGTAGCTCGTTGGAGGCCGGGACTGAAAATGTCGGCTCCCAGTCTCCGACCCGGAGGAGCCGAGAGCCTGGGGCCTCAGTCCTCAGCGCGCCTCAGAGAAAAGCAGTCCCTCCCGTCTCCTGGTCTCCGTCCGCACTCCGAGCTCACCCGGCCTGTGACCGAGTGTCTCTGTCTCTGGTGCGGCCCCGTTTAGAACCTCCGAACCCGGCAGATTCCTGCAGCCGCTCCCGCGCTGCTGCTCCCGGAGGAGGAAGGAGGGGGTCTGTCTGGGTCTGCCACNAGCTGCTCCTCCCGGAGGAGGAAGGTGAGTCTCTCAGAGTATGCCGCCCGTGGGGTCCCCGCTCACAGATCAGTGGCCCGGCTGAGCTTCAGATCACAGCCCAAGGTAACCTGGAGCTGAGAGACACCTCAGCTCAGCTCCGTCTCTCCCGCCGGCTTCTCTCTGAGACCTGGGATCTCGGTCGTGCTCAGACACCCCTGGTCTTTTTGTTTCCCCGTGGGTCCTGAGACCACACTGTCCCTGCAGGGGCTTCACCCCCCGCTTGGCCTCTGGGGCGACATCCCTCTGTGGAGCCGACTTCTAACAGTTCCGAGTCTGTGCTCCGCTGCTCGCTCCCTTGCCGGCAGCCGGCCCCTCCCCCTGTGGTCTATCTTCCCGTCGCCTCAGATTCACTTCTCCGCACGGCCTTCCTTCCAGAAGGCAGTCAATTTTCTGTTCCTAGAATTGCTGCTCCTCTTCTCTTCGATCTCCGGTGGAATTTGTAGGTGTTCAGAATAGTTTGATAGCTCTCTGGGTGAATTCCTGGGACCTGATGATAATCGGTCTCCTACTCCTCCGCCATCTTGCCTCTCCCCCCCACCCCGCATTATATAGTCTTATGTTTTTTATCACAATTTAAACACGTTGAGCCTGCGTAATGATTAAGGCGTAATGACTGTTGCAGGCCTTTCAACCAACTGTTGAAGGCAGGGTTATATGATGTCTCAATTTTTTGTGGATATTTGACAATGTGAAAATTATTATGGACAATGGATAAAATGAGGAGCCAACTTTTATTATTTTTTATTTATTTTTATTTTTTATTATTTATTTATTTATTTTTATTATTATTATTTACCCCAGGGGTACAGGTCTGTGAATCATCAGGGTTACACCTTTCACAACATTCACCAAAGCACAAACCCTTCTCAATGTCCATAACCCATCCACCCTATCCCTACCCTCGCACCCCCCAGTAACCCTCAGTTTGTTTTGTGTGATTAGGAGTCTCTTATTGTTTGTCTCCTTCACCATCCCATCTTGTTTCATTATTTTTCCCTCCCTACCCCACACGACCCCTCACCCTACCCCTCAAATTCCTCATATCAGAGAGATCATATGATAATTGTCTTTCTCTGATTGACTTATTTCGCTCAGCATAATACCCTCTAGTTCCATCCACTTTGTTGCAAACAGCAAGATTTTGTTTCTTTTGATAGCTGCATAGTATTCCATCGTATATATATACCACCTCTTCTTTGTCCATTCATCTGTTGATGGTCATCTAGGTTCTTTCCATAGTTTGGCTATTGTGGACATTGCTGCTCTAAACATTCGGGTGCATGTGCCCCTGAGGATCACTAACTGTGTATCTTTAGGGTAAATACCCAGTAGTGCGATTGCTGGGTCATAGGGTAGAGGAGTCAACTTTTAATATTTTTAATTCTATTTTATGGAAACTGAACTTCATTGTTAACCCAAGTGTGTGGTATTACCTCCAGTGTTTTTCATATGAAAAATTTCTGGCTACGATAGCATTAATTTTGTGATCTAGTCACATCATAATATCAGTCAGAAATGAAAACATGTCATTCAGAAGCAAGAGAAAACCTTAAAACCAAACCACCATTTGGTCTATTTGTTTCCTCATATGGTTTTAGGATTCAGTGGACTTCCGAAGATACCAGTCACAGTAGACTGTGGTATGTCCCCGTATTTCTAAGAGACAAAAAGCCAGTGAGATGGTGCAAGAAATAACAATGTTGTGGATGCGATGGCCTCAGAAGTGGGCCCATGTCTGAGAGCGTCTGTGGCTGCTGCCATTTTTGTAACCCTGCAGCTAAGGGGTGGCTGAAGGGGTAGAGACTTTTCCTGCAGCCTATTCCTGGCTTCCTGGGGACCTTTACCAAGTTATCAGTTTGCCAAGTTTGTTCCCCTCTCTTACTTAGCCTCTCATTTCCTGGAAGACAGAGGGAATGATTTGCTAAAAATATCCTTTTTTTGGACTGCCGGACAGGATAAAAGTCCAAACCGTCTAACATGACCATTTCAATCTTGTCCCCCCTCCCCATCCTGAAGGCAGAGCCTGAGACAGGGGTTTGTGTGCAGATGGTAGTTTATTTTAGGAAGTGGTCACGTAAAACTGATGAGCAGAGCTGAGAAGAATGAAGTAGGAACTGGTCACTGCTATGGGCACCTGGGGCTCCATCCTTCCAGACCTTCAGAGGAGCCTTGTAGCTTACTTCTCTGCTCCTCACATGTGTCCACTTAGGGTAAAGAAGGGGAGCCGTTTACCTGTTAGTAACCCTGCATTGGGCAGGTCTGCCCCAAGAGGTGTTAACTACTTCTCGAATCTGTGTTGCAAACTCTGAGGAGCAGCTCTGGGAAAGCAAGATACCAGATGCAGCCGAGACAGGTGCTACCAGGTTGCTGCAACCTTGGCTGGCAGAGGAATAGCTGGGCCAGAAGGGTGTGAGAAGGGCCTGCAGAGTATCTAGCACAACAGCTTACCAGACCCTTTGTTATCTGCCCCTGGGTAATCTTCATCATCACCCTCTCTTACCAGCCTCCACTAACATGTTACACAGAATCTTCAGTGTCTGAAGCATGACGGGAGTTTTGTAGTATTGAGTAAGTACAGGGGCTTTGTTGCCAGGTGCTTCCATTCAGTCTGAGCCCCACCAGCTTGTAGTCATGTGACATTGGGACAAGTCCTTCAACACTTTGTATCTCCATTTCTTCATCTGTCACATGGGGATAATGGTAATGATGAGAACTTAACAGAGCCTTAAAGCAGTGTCTGACCCAGTATAAGAGGCAGTAATATATTATTTGTTACTGTTCAGGCCAATTTTACTGTTTTAATTATTGCCTTTGAGCTTTCAACATGCTGTTTCCCATGCTTTGAGTGTTTCCCCTCATCTTCTCACCCTGGCTTTCCCCAGTTTTGATTAACTCTTACCCTTCCTTCATCATGTCTAAGCTAAAAATTGATTTCCACTGGGAAGTCCTTCCTGACCCATTCAGCTAGGTCGGGTTGCCCAGTCTGTAAGAGTGCCTGGCAGTTTACCTCTTAGCATTTATCACACTGTATTGGATTTATCTAATTTTTTGTTTTCCCTGTTGACTAGCTGAATGGCTTTCCTATTCACAGCACTGAATACATGAATGACTACATGGCTGGACGGGTGACTTCTGTGGTCAGCATTGAAGGGTAATGCGGGGGGCAGGAATGAAACTAGACTTTGGGTGAAGAAGTCACTGTTACTGTTGTACCCAGTCCATCTGGACACTGGCCACCACCAGCAGCTTCACCAAGTGCCTGCCTGTGAAGGACAATGCTATAGGTTCCACCTCCATTACTGTCGCTTGCGTTGCAAGTGGCAGACATGGGCAACAGTAAAACCCAGTCTTAAATTTTTTGTTAAGAAGAAAAAAATGGGACAGCCAACCAAAGTTAAAGCACAGAATTATTAGCACAATAAAGAATTTCTTGAAAATTTTTGACCTAAGCTTAGAGGTTTAAGGTCTGTTACTGATTAATTTAACATCTCCAGCATCTTTGCAAATCTGTTTTTGAGGGTGAATGTTTTTGTGATTTTCAACCTAGTTTTGCTTGATAGAAGAATGTTGAAAAGTTGTGAGCACTGAGTGATATATAGAATTTTCAGGTCACTATATTGCACACCTGAAACTAATACAACACTGTAAGTTAACTATACTGGGATTAAAATAAAAAAATTAAAAAAGAATGTTGAATTGTTGTATTGAACTAACAATAGAAATGCTTCATACCTGGTACTCTTATCATGTAAAACTTGTGAAGAAGAAAGAACTAGAATGAGCAGCTTTGGTTCTATGGGAAGAGTAGTGTGCCCTTTGTTTTACACTTTGGTTGAGACTCTTTAAAGGTTTTTTCACAATTCGAGTTGGATTACAGCCCATATGTTATCATAAAATATTTTTAAAATATTTTGTGACAGTTCCTAATTAAAAAATTTAATATTATCTAAATGAGAGCTTTTAGGGTATTTTAAATTTTGGAATTTCTTAATTTATGGATTGTAGTTTATAGTTTGATTCTATTTCCATCTAAGCAGGTAGTTTTGTAATGGTCTGTCATAAGAAGAATGCTAATGGGCTATTCATCCGACCATGGCCACATAGACTCTGCTCTTGAAATCACATTTAATTTTGAGAAAGAAATCCATATAAATCTTTATTGTGTGAATTTTATAATGTAGTCTTGTATACGTTTCTCAGGAGAGTTATGCCTGGATGTGATACTCAGTGATTTTGCATTAATTTCTTCTCTCTAAAAATGCATGTACATTCTGCCCTTAGCTTTCAGCATTTGGGTAAAATATCTCCGGACACATTGTCTCATTAACAATTTTGTTAAAGAAAATTCTCCTCCTTTGATTTGTCAGAGTCTAACTGCATTGTTTAAAAATTTGCTTTTATTTTTCTAGAGTTAAGCTGAAGTATGTCAAGCTAAAGAAATACCTGAAGGAAATATGTGAATCAGAAAAGAAGGCTCATACTCGAAACCAAGAATATTTAAAATGGTTTGAGCTTGTCCAAGCTCATGTTGGACACTTCACCACAAATACAGAGAAGCTTCAAGAACTGAAGGTAACATCTTGTTTTGTGCTGTTTCTCTCTCTGTCTCTCCATCTCTTCTGTTAAAATTAGAAGGAAGTAGTAGCAGAAAGTGTCAGATCAGTGGTGATCACTAATGTTCAGTTGTTCATCCATAAGATTAACTGCCCATTTTCTCTGTGGATTACTATGTGGCCAGATTTTGATTGGGGAACTTGAAATTGCATTTTCTCAGATTTCTGTTTTAGTTGAGGAATTAATGGAATATCTGTGCTTTGTTATACTACACGAATAATTTACCTTGTACAGGCACGGGCACTATTCACTACCTGGCACAGACCTGGCACATGGTATTTGTTGGCCTCATGATTAAATTTGAGTAGCATTAGGGATTCCTCTAGAGACTACCTCCTTTATTTTTTTCATTTATCCAGTTAACTTTTAAAAAATTTTATTTAAATTCTAGTTAGTGAACATACAGTGCAATATTGATTTCAGGAGTAGAATTCAGTGATTCATCACTTATATACAACACCCAATGCTCATCACAATAGGTGCCCTCCTTAATGCCCATCACCCATCCAGCCCATTCCCTAACCACCTCCCTCCATCAACTCTCAGTTTGTTCTCTGTCATTAAGAGTCTCTTATGGTTTGTTTCTGTCTCTCTCCCCCCCTCATATGTTCATTTGTTTTGTTTATTAAATTCCACATATGAGTGAAATCATATGGTATTTGTCTTTCTCTATCTGACTTATTTTGCTTCATAATACATTCTAGCTCTGTCCATGTCATTGCAGACAGCAAGATTTGATTCTTTTTGGGGACTACCTCTTTCTTTAAAGGCTTCTTTTTCTGGGGTCTGATCAGGCAGTGTGTTGGGAAGAGACTGAGGGTAGGACCGGCCCCATGGAGTTCGCCTTTATGCTCCTCACTGTTTGACCCAGAGCAGTCACTCTCCGTGACCCTCTTTGTTTCAGGGGCCCCATTCCCCTAAGGTAACCTTCGGCTCCACACATTATGCCAAGTATGGAGGGCTAGTCCTTTTTCCTCACCATTTGTGCTGGCCAAGGACTGTTGCTCAAGTTAACCCAACTGAATACTGGTTACAGGAGAAGTTGACTTCAGTAGTTCCCTTTCTTCCCCTCCCCCCCCCGGAGTTTCCCCCACTGAGCCTTTATTTCAAGTATGCAGAAAAATGAAAAGAATTATTATAATGAACATTCATGCAGTGGTATGAGTGTTTATGTCCTCCTGAAATTCATATCTTGAAATCCTAACACCAAAGTGATGGTATTTGTAGCTGGGGCATTTGAGAGGTGCTCCTGTCATAAGGGTAGAGTTCCCACGGATGACATAGGATGCCTTCTGAAAGAAGCTCTGGAGAGCTCCCTAGCCCCTTCTTCCATGGGAGGATGCAGTGAGAGGGTGGTTGCTCTGAATGAGGAAGAGGGCCCTCCCCAGAAGGTGACCACACTAGTGCCTTGATCTTGGACTTTCTAGCTTCCAGCAGAACTGTGAGCAATGCATTTCTGATGTTTATAAGTCACCTAGTCAGTGGTGTTTTGTTATGGCTGCCTGAATGGACTAGGAAACTCACATGCTCTCTCCCCAGATGCAGTAATTATAAATATTTTACCATATTCGCTTTGTGTGTGTGTGTGTGTGTATACATATTTTCCTGAGCCATTGAAAGTATGCTGTGGACACCATGACATTTCTTCCCTAAATACTTGAGTGTGGATATCCTAAGAACAAGAGAAGGTCTTCTACGTAATCATACTACCTTTATCACACCTAAAAAAATTAACAATATCATTTAATATCGACCTGATATTTAAATTTCCCTAGTTCCCTCTGAAATTCTCTTTATTTTTCCAGACCAGGAGACAAGTATGGTTTGCACAGTACATTTGATTATTGTGTCTTTTTTGGCCTGTAAATCTAATTTAGTCTCCTACCACTCTTTTTTTTTCCCCCATGACATAGGCTTTTTGAAGAAGTTAGTCTAATTGCCTGTAGAATGATCTGAATTTGACTGGTTATTTCTTTGAGGTATCATTTAACTGAAAATTTGGATTGGACCAACACTGCCCAATAGAACTTTCTATTGTGATAGAAATATTCTCTACCTGTATTGCTGTACTGTTGCTGTCTAATACAATAGCCACTAGCCATAGATGGCTACTGAGAACTTTAAATGTGGCTTGTGACACTGAGGACCAAGTTTTTAACTTCGTTAATTTTAATCAGTTAAATTTAGATAGTCATAGCCGAAGTCACATACTTCCTATTGCAGTCCATCAGGAGGCTCATGAGTTGCAATATCAGGTGGTCTGACCTAAGTGAGGTTGAGGGTTTTGTTGTTGTTGTTGTTGTTTTTAGATGTTATTTATTTATTTGTCAGATCAAGAGAGAGGGAGAGTGCACACAAGCAGGGGGAGCAGCAGCAGCAGGCAGAGGGAGAAGCAGGCTCCCTGCTGAGCAGGGAGCTCCATGCAGGACTTGATCCCAGGACCCTGGGATCACAACCTCAGCCGAAGGCAGATGCTTAACCAACTGAGCCACCCAGGCACCCCATTGTGAGGCTGAGTTTGATGCATTGGTTAAGATGGCAATCTCTAGATCTCTCTATTACATAGTACCTTTTTTCCCTTTGCAACTGAGCAAATAATCTATGAAGTAATAGTTTGACATCTTGGAAATATCTTGTTCCTCAACAGCCTTTTACCTAGTGGTTTTAGGATCCATCAATGAGGCCTGAATCAGTTATGGTGGAGGTTGTGAGATGGTGATTTTCTAATTCAATCTTCTAATTTATTAGCTGACGTTATTTTATGAGAAGAGCTTTCTTGCCTTCTTTTCTTTCTCTTTTTTTAAGTATCACCATGGACTTGTGAATTTTTATTTTGTCAGTGTACTATCAATCACTGTAATTATTCCTTTTTTTGTTCACATTTTCTTAAATTTTGTCTGGGAGAGTCTCTTCAAATTGGCTTCTTTGTCCTTTTGACCTGATCCCATTAATTCTGACCCTTATTTGCTTTGGGGCACAAAGTGTACTAGGCTTATCAGATATGTCCCTGCCTCAGACATAGAATTAGCTTCTTTTCCAAGGAGCTGTGGTTCCTTTTAGTGGGGAAAGGTATTTAGAAACCAAGATCTGGAGGTTAGATGTGCTCAAGGAATAGCAAGTTTTAGCTGCAGCAGCACTCTGGGTTTTCTCCTCTTACTATTCAAGTAGAATACTTAATGTTCAAAAAGCCGTTGTTAGTATCAATGATGTAAATTTCTTTGCTGTTCAGAGATTCCATAGAGAAAATAAAAGCGGTGGACAAACCAGGGAATTTTTGCCTTCCCAATAGAAAAAAATGAAATAATAGAAATGTTCCTTTTATTTTCACATTGATGCTTTACTTCATTGTTGATTTCACGATAAAGCCAAATGTGAGAGGGAGGAATTTGAAAGGGAGACTGATCCTTTGTAAATATTTTTATATCAAGAGCAGTTGAGTCTTGGGTAAGGAATGCCTTCTGTAAACAATCTGTGACAGCATGCAAGAGCAGACCATGTAGCTACAATCGAGAAAGATGGGAGTTCCATGGAGAACTGTACATTGGGAGTCGTCCTGAGTCCAAAGTTGAATGCTTGAACTGTGCTTATGAAACCAGGCAGTGATATTTGAAACTCAGCCAGTGACACCACTTACCTCAGCAAACTGTGTAGTAAACAGAGTTTCAGAGAAGGGAATGTTTGTCCCTACTGTCTTCCCCTTCCTTTCTACCTCTTCCTTTTGTCCTGGTGTCCAGTGGTGGTCTTAGGAAGGCCAGAATGACTTGTCTCCTCTTAATCCCTTTCTGCTCAGGTATCAGATCTTTACTTCCCCTGCTGGTTCGTGTAAGTCGTAGGAGAGAGGTGTTCTGATGGAGTGTGTTGTCCACACACCCCAGAATGCCAGGGATATTTCCCCTTGAATAGAATAGAGTTAATGCAAATGAATTAATAATTGGTAGAGTTCCAGAAAGTGAAACAGAATGAAGCAGTGTGTAAAAAGTGGTCATTTGGCCCAAATTCTATTACGTGCCTTTCTCCCTCTTTGTAGGACTTTGCCCACTTTATTATATAATGTTAAAATCTTTTTAAGTGGGATAAAGTCTAAAAATGATACCTTTCAGCTGATTTTATGAATTATACTCTTTTATTTGGGAGCCTGTGATCATTTTCAGGGCTTTTAAAGACTCTTGATCTGTCATGCAGATTTGAAAATACAGTGTTTTGGCTGTGTTGCTACTTGTCAGATAAAGAGGCTGACTAAACTCCATTCAAGCATGAAAATATTAGGAGTATTGTAAGTATTGTGTCCTTCTTTCCTTCTTTCTGCCCCCCTTGCCCCCTCGCCCCTGCTCCCTGCATTAGTGCTTTTGTAGAAGAGCCCCAGTTGGTCCTTAGAGCTGTTTTCCTTGGGTGCCCTTTGCCCTTATCTCAAGTTGGATTCTCCTGAAGTAGACCCTGAGACAAGGATTCAAATGTAAGTGGTTTATGGGAAGTGCAGGGAGGGTCAGTAGGCAAGTAGGCAGATGAGACAGGGAAGGACAGGTGGCAGGAACAGTGTGTATCACTAACTCAACTACCATAGTTGGCATCTGGTACTTAACCCCACAGGGAAACCCTGGCGAGTGGTTCAGAGCATTTGGAATATGCATACATGGCTCCTGAGCATCACTGATTGCGGACTGATGGGGAAGAGAAGCAGTGAGGGGAAATTAACTGTGAGCTCCTTGGGCACAGAGACAGAGATGCTGGGACTTAGGAGTACTGGAAAGGGTCCTAGAGGCATGTGTGGAGCATGGTCAGCTCTGTTTCAGCCTCCCCTCTTCAAGTGCCAGGCATGAGGCTGGCATGTCAGGGCATTCAAAGGGGGGGATCCTCAGTTGAGGAGAGTAGTCATCTGGTTACATCTCTCATCTGCCCGAAAGCCTTGAGCGCTTGCTCAGCCTTTTAGGACAAAGCCCCAATGCTGCTCTCTGCCTGCATACCATCCCGCAGCTCAACCTTATGACACTTAATACGTGAGCACACGCACATGCGTGCATACACACGTTTCTTCTCGCTGTCCCTCTCACACAAATACACAGACATGTGCATTTTCTTTTCCCTGCACACCCCCTTCCACTTCCTTCCTTTATTGCCATCTCTGCCTCCTATCTCTGCTTGCTCCCTCTCCCCACCCCCAGCTCTCCCCACCCCTGTCTCCTTGGTGCTCCCTCATGCAATATTCCCTTACCCGCATGTCTTCCCACCATCCCTCTCCATCTTCATCTCCCACATATGTGCATATTCTCTCTCACACACATATACTCACTCACACGTACCCACTGAATTTTAAACATGCTGAACACTGTATTTCCTTGAAAACACCACATTGTCTCCTATCTTCTTCAAGTAGAAGGCCTCTTTCCCTCTGTCCTGCCTTAGGTCTGTGCTGTAAGCACTTCCTTCATGGGATTGTTTACATGTTTTCCCACCTCACTGTGGGCTCCTCATCTTATTATTTCAATGCTGTCAGTATCTGACCCAGAATGTGGCTCATCATAAGCACTCAGCGTTGAGGAACACCTCCCTAGCCTTGAAGCACTCAGTAAGCATTGAGACTCCCCCGCCTTGACTGAAAATTGATTCTTCCATATTTTTTTATCTTTTTCTCTTATGGACCATGAACAACTATGGGAGAGGTAATATGGTATTGGTTCTGTCCTGTGTTATACCTTCCCAGGAGCATTTCTGTTTAATAGCAGAAACACTCTGAAGGTATAATGTCACCGTCTAAAGATGTGATTCTTGCTAAAAATTCAGTTCTTAGGTGATATGTGCCTACGGGGGATAAAATTTGAAGAGAACGAATCTTTGCACTCTCATTTGATTCCTACTGAAGCATTGTGACAGTCACTGTGGACAGGGCAGGGCCTCAGGCTCCTGGAAGACAGTCTGTAGCTTATCCTATCTTTTATCAACCAGAGTGTCTTACTTGTTAATATGCATTAGTTGCATATAAGTAAGTGTTCCTCCATACCTTTTTGTAAAAACACAGCATTTTTTAAAAAAGATTTTATTTTTTTTTTATTTATTTGGGAGAGAGAGAGCATGAGAAGGGAAAGGTCAGAGGGAGAAGCAGACTCCCCGATGAGCAAGGCGTCTGAATGCAGGACTTGATCCCGGAACTCCAGGATCATGAACTGAGCCAAAAGCAGTTGTCTAACCAATTGAGCCACCCAGCCGCCCCAAAACCCAGCATTTAAGAGGAAACCCATATACTGGAGAAAACAGAAGGGAAAATAAAAGATTGTGAATTGTAGTCCTGAGGGTCAAATCAGACAGTTTGTGTAACTCTCTGTACCCATTTTTCAACCCTAACACGAGGAGGCTGGGCCAGTGGGTTTTAAATGTCTGTTCAGTTCTGTAACCGAGAATGTTTACATAATCCCGAAGACCACTGAAAAAAGGAAGCCTGTTTAAATAAAAGGTAGTCGTGGCACTTCAGGCAAGTGCTAATGTGATGAGGGTAAACTGAAGTAATTGGGGATACAGAAGAAAAGAAGAAAAGAATAGAAAATGAGACGTGTCATGAGCACAGATAGATATCCTAGAGACCTGGAAGACCCACCAGGACCTCTGTCTCTTCTTCCCACCACCCCAGACCATCATCAACAGATTTCATCATTTGAGCTGAGATGAAATGGTTTTCACACAGTAAGGAAGTGATTAGAAAAGTCCTCTTAAATGGAGGTGGGCAGGATCCAGCCCACTGCTGTGAAGCAAGATGGTAACGGACAGAACAAGTTACCCGATGGGTTGATTCCATGCTCTTGGTTTTATTAAAGCAGATTTCCCTAGGGGAGTTGGGGGAAGAGGAAACTGTCCTTAGAGAGGCTGTAGACTGGCAGATGCTACCAGGACATGAGAACTTTGGCCCCCAAAGCAGCAAATCTGACAGTGAAGAATCTAGGCCACACAAAGGAGGGAACAGGGACCTGAGTCAGCACCAGACAGAAAGGATGCAGTACAAGCCGTGATGTATTATGGAAATATAATGGGACCTGATAAGAGAAGAAATAGGGACTAAAACATGAAAGACTGATGGTTGGAAAACTAGGACACATGCTCTGCTGTCTCATCAGACATTGTTAGCTATGGAACCTTTGGAAAGATTCATCTATACAGATTTCCAAACTTCAAAAACTTTTAAATGTATTACAACCCTTTGTTTATATGCAGATAGAATAGGAGGTGGGGGTTGAAAACCCTTGCTCTCCAGTGTTCAGAAGGTAGATTTGATGGACAGTAACCAAATGTCCTATATAAATAAAAGGCAAAGAAAGGGAACATTTGTAGGTGCAAGTCTGTGGTCCTAGGGTATGTAGAGTATTTATAGTTTGTATCAGTTATCTATTTATCATAGCAACTTTTGATTTCAAATACATTGTTCGTTTTTTATTTGCATCACTAATTTAGAAAAGTACCTACAATTCTGTAAATTTTTTTGGAGGCACCAAGAACAGTCTAAATTGGACTAGTGAAGAGACTTTCCTTACTGTTCTTTATAAAGCACTAATGCAGTTATCAGTTTTTGCTGCAGCCAAATGAATTAAACAAAGCTCACATGTTTCCATGAGAAAGTACTCTGCCTTTGGAAGGTATGGCTCTGAAATGATCCCGTAATGAGGAAAGCTGGTACAATGCCTGTTGGATGTTTATAACTGATCTCAAAGAACCTAAGGAAATATTTGCAGCCACAGGAATGAAGAATTTTTGTTTAACCTCTAATTAGTTGGTGAAGGTCAATGTTTATTTTCTTTATTTCATAATCCACCCCACCCCTTTTTAAGGATACTTTCCCTTGGGATCTGTAAAGTATGCCTGTCAAAAGCTCTTGGGGTTAAAAAGTAAATATCTTTGAGTACAAAGAAGTAGATATAGAGCAAAGAGACATAAATTGTATTATCTTAATTGCCTTATTTCTTTATCTTTTCTTGGTTTTTCGTGTGTACTGCCCTTATAAAACTTTTATTTAATTAGGAATCTCTTTAGATTATTACTGTCATTTATCATGTTAATATCATTCTGAGAGAGAGAAAAATTCCCTCCTTAACTGTTATTAAAAATGGGACAGGATATAATACCCTTTAAGATATTTTGAAGGAAAACAAATTAATTTTCATCACTGTTTTTTTGTATGTCAAAACAAAGCTGAGGCCAATTTCATGTTCAGACTGAGAATTAAGGAAACAGTTTTCTAATTTGATTATCTCATAGGTGTATTTCTTTTTTTCTCTCTTTCATAGGTGTATTTCTAATTGCAGTGCATCACGGCCTAATTTAGAAAATGTTCTGATACTTATCTGTGATGGACCACTATCAGTGAATTTCTTAAGGCTTTAATTACTGACATACTGAATCAAAGCACCTTTTATGCCTTGCTTTTAAGAAAAAGTCATTTTATGATGGAATCACTTTCATCAATTATAGTGTGATAATGAAGCAGGCATTTTTATGTAGTTATTAGTGCCAGAGCAAACTTCATTCCTATGGTGATCACTGATGCCTACTGTATATTTTTATTCATAGAAAATGGAATTTATTTCAAGTCGGTGATCTAGCAAATAATATACTCTGTTGCTGTGACTAGTAGGACCATGATACTAATGTCAATATCATACAGATAAGAAGTCAGTAGGATTGATTTCTTTTCCTTTAGGACAAAAGTTTTCAGAGTAAACACTGTCTAATGTGTTGCTTTTGTAATAAAGTAACTGGATTTTCCTGAGAGCTTAATGTGTCAAGGTTTTATTCCCTATGTTGTTGAAAGACAGTGAGAATCCATCAAATCTTATTTAAAAACATATAGCATTTTATAGAACTCAACTTTTGACATTTTATTTGTGAAATCACCTATTTTCTAAGATAAGTTGAATTTCTTGGCACATCAGCTTTTACTTTCTACTTCAGTGTTCTTTTTATGCTCTAAAGACTGAAAAATATAGACAGGTGCTGGTTATTATAAGAGCCACCACAAAATCAAAACTTTGTTTATGTTTAGAACAAATATGAGGCTCAAATGAAGAAGGTGCAGCTACTGTCAAAAGAGAGCCCGGGAGCAAGAGGTGAACTGAAAGATGAAGACAGAAGAAAGGTAATAAATTAAAATAATAAACCTTCTGTTGACAGAGGATTTCCGGAGTATTCCTCTTTTACAATAGTGTTTTAAATAAAATCATCTTATTACAAAGATCTTTTTGATTAACCCTTAAGTATTATTTAAAGACTTTTCCTTATAGAGTATTGCTTTAATGTCTAATTCACTTAAATGTGCTGAAAGGCCGTCACGGCGGCTTTAAAAGAGGCAGATTCCCAAGAAAACCTTAGAGTCATTAGCAGATGAAATTATGTTTGTCTTAAGAATGCTTTTTAGCAAAAAAAAAAAAAAAAAAAGAATGCTTTTTAGCACCTTTTTTCCCCTTAGTTCCAGAAATGTTTTAAGTAAAAGGTAAACAAAATGCGGTCTTTTGCTTTTCTTCTTTGTATATATAATTTTGTACATTTTAACCTTTTCACAGAGGAAGTGGAAAGAAAAGATTGCATATCTAAGCAACAGACAAAAAGACTGGCAAGGAATACTTAAATAAATTCTGCTATGTATCTGCTGTAATGCAGGCTTCTAATCCTGCAGCCTATCTCCATATAAATGATTCTGTTCAAGACCATAGATGTTTTCTTCACTAAAAGCAGTAAAGCTCTTTTAGATGAAATGTCTAAAAACATCTTGTAATAACTTGGAGCATGCTGGCAAGAGTAGTCACTTGTGACTATGTGTGAAACCCCCTCAGCCAGTCGATATTGTAATAAGCAAAAATGGTAGCATCACTCCATTATTCAGAGAAGCCAACAGCGTGCTTGTTCCTTAGGCTGCAGCATTCATTAAGAAAAGCTTACTGGGCTGAAAGCTGGAAACAGATGATAACGGGATATGATTTTCATATTTAATGCTTTCCTTGGAAGAGTATGTGTGCTACAGATTGATAGAAGAACCAACTGCTACTTTACTAAAAGACTTTCAGGTTTGCCCTATAGCTACCGATGGAATCATTCAGCCAAGAAATTAACTTTTTCTCCTTTTACCTGCTTTATATATCTGCTAAGCAGGCTGCCTGGCTGCCAGTAAATGTTATTATGCAGTTAACTGTTTGGTATTTAAGACTCTTATCAGAAAAGAAACAGAGGCCACACTATTTTGTTTTTATAGTAGGAGGAAGGTTTTAGTTTTCCTTTTTTCCTTGCATTAGCAGGCATTAATCTGAGTTTATAGGAAGTTTTAGTTTTCCTTCCCAAAGATTAAAAAGTTAAAAAACCTAGAATTTAGAGCATTCTTTAAACCATAAGATACAAAACACCAAATCCTAGCAACCTTGACCTATATAAAAAGGCCTTTAATGATAAATGATTTCTGTCCCATTAGATGTGCGCCAAATGTGGTATGATGTGATAGACTTCTAAACCATTCAGGCAGTTTTTCTGTTTGACATTGGGTCATGAAATAATTGATGTGTTTTTAATCTATAAACCGGTTTGTTCTTTCTAGGCCATTCTTGATAAACGCATTCTTAGTATGGCAGTGTCAATGGTACTTAAGTAAAACTGGAGACTTTTTTTTTTTCTATTTGCACTACTGATTCCTTACCTTACATACAGTTATGTAGTCTCCTTTTAAGTTATATTTAAAATTAGGACAAGAGACATGCAGCCGACAACCCCTTAAAGATGTTACATATAATAATTAAAGAGAAGTATTTCCCTTTATCCTGAAAAGTGTCATATCCTTAAAAGCTTTGATTATTGACTATGTAAGAATCAATTAGGTAACATTTTTGAGAAATTTATATCTTGCCTTTTTCAATTTCCTATTGACATTCCATCAATTAAAAGGTAAATACATTGCAGTAAAATGATGAGTTAGTTAATCCTTCTTATATACTAATTCCAGTACAGTTCCTTCTCATATGAGTTACATTTTTTTTCCAGTGGAAATCCACACATATCTTCTTTAAACAGTCAAATGAATTCGTCTCTGTTTCCAGAGTTGTCAGTCTTCAGGGAATGGCCGGAAGCACACAGTATAGTGTCACTGGTTAAAGTCAATAAATAGGTTTTGAGCAAGAGATTTGTGTGAGAAGCCACGGTAGGTTCCCCTATGAATTCCACAGTGTTTGCCTTCAAGGAGATGTCCTTTCTAAGGCACGGGGTAGTATGTGATAAATGCCAGTGACATGGGGTAGGCATGTGCTGCATGAACAAAAAAGGTATGCTTTCACTGACACGAGTACCCCAAGGCTTGGTGGAGGAAGTAGTGTTTGAACTAGTGTGCAGGATGGGAAGGATGTGAGCCAGTGGGAATATAGTAGACATTCTAAAGTTTAAAGTGTTATGAGTAAAGGAGCAGAAGCAGGAAAGCCCAGTGGTTAGTTGTTCGGCCTGGCTGACATCTAATGTTCTTGTAAGGAAGTGGTAGACAATGAGCTTGGAAAGTTACATTATGGAACTAAATACATTTAAGTAAGATCATGAATTAGTTAATCCTTCTTCTATACTATTTGGAGAACAATTCCTTATCATATGAATTACATTTTTTTTCCAGTGGAAATCCACACATCTCTTCTTTAGACAGTCAGATGAGTTCGTCTCTGTTCCCAGAGTTGTCGGTCTTCAGGGACTGGCAGTTAACTATTATACGTACCAGGTTAAGGATTGAGATTTCCTCCTGGAACCATGTATGTGTATAAGTGGGAGTAGGTGTGTGTGTGTCTGTCTGTGTGTGTTGGGGGCAGGTGAAGGCAGGACTTGTGGACAGAGCAGTGTCATCCCCAGTGTGCAGCTGCAGGAAGATGCCGTGCAGGAGGAACTAGGGGGAGGAGTTGGTAGAACTGAAGAACTCAGGGTTGGTTCAGACAGAAAGAGTTAAGAGCCAAAATTGGGGTTGCCACTGAAGTGGAAAGCACTAATGAGGGGGAGAGGATTTATCAAATTAGTGATAATTCTGAATTATAAAAAGATATGTCTTTTAAATAGTTGTGTACCTTTCAACCATAGCAGTAACTTGGATATTCTACTAAGAAAAGTCATGAAGTAATGGTCGTCCATCTTCTCAAGGTAAAACTCCAGCTCAGTTTCATAATAAGACATCCAGAGTCTTGACGCATCCAGTGGCTCTTCAGGGTCATGTGTTCTCTCTCTCTCTCTCTCTCTCTCTCTCTCTCTCTCTCTTTTTTAAGATTTTGTTTATTTATTTGACAGAGAGATCTCAAGATATCACAAGCAGAAGGAGTAGGAGAGGGAGAAGCAGGCTTCCCAAAGAGCAGGGAGCCTGAAGTGGGGCTCAATCCCAGGACCTTGGGATCATGACCTGAGCAGAAGGCAGACGCTTAACAACTGAGCCACCCAAGCACCCCAGGGTCGTGTGTTCTCTTAGGAGAATTAGTAATTGGTCTACTTATTCCCCAAGCTTGTTGCCAGTATTAGTTTACTTAGCAAACTTTTGTTTCTTTGTTAACAGCTAGAAGACAAATTTCTAGCCCGTATTTGAATCCTCACAGATTTTACTATAATTTAATAATCCTTTTCCTCTATTATACTTTGCATTTTTTTGGTTTTTGTTTTAGGGGTAAACTCTAATTCTCTTGGTCTTTAGACATGTTCTAGTTGCTCAGTTTTTCTTATGAGTGGTAACCAAAGAATATACATAGAAACACATCAAACTGTATGTACCATGAGAGATGGAGATGGCATTTGTGAATGAGAGTATATAAATTTTGGGGTACGGGTTGTGAAGTTTCTTTGAACTATTGTACTGTGAAACATATCCTACTAAAAGTAGCAGTGAACTGGATACTTCACAGCAGGATTATACTCTGCTTGGCCTGGCTGGAGAGACATGGGAGACCAGGAAATTTCGTCATAGGACTAAAGTTCAATTGGGGAGTTCCACTTCACCGTTGTAAACCTTCCTGCAAGGGTCATATGGAGAAATGGTTATGTAGGTTGTTACTTCTACTTCTGATACTAGTAAAAACAATAGGTAATGATCATTGCACACTTATTCTGTGCCAGCTGCTAGATGAAGGGCTTTATATTCATCAGCTCATTTAATCTTCTCAACAATCCTGGGATTAGATGCTGTTGTTATCTTCGTTTTATGGGAAAGCTCAGAGAGGTTAATTAACTTGCCTAAGACTACACAGTGAGGAGGAGCCAAAACTCAAAACCAGACCATTTTGCTTTGGCATCCATGCTGTTAGCTATCTTGCTGCTAAAAAAGGTGATGTGGGTGAGATGCTCTTCCAAAGTTGGGAAAAGTTTCTGATCCAAATGAAAACAGCCTAGCCATATCACACAAAATATTTATTACCCATTTAGATGCTGTATTTGTACAGAACCTTGGGAGAATAAAATGGTCTCAGTATTCTAGCTGCATCAGGTGAGCCAAGGAAAGCGGAGTGCCTGTCTCTGAACTGCTCATGTTTCCAATAAAAGGAGCATCTGCTTGAGTTGGCTTGGAGGGGCAGAAGAAATAACGGAAGGTTCTACTGAAGAAGAACCTCCAAGTGAAAAGACAGTTATGCACCCAATGCCGTGTTGGAGCCATGTTGGGAGAGGTGGTGGAGCTGTGGTTGGGAACAGCCCCGCTACAGGGGAGGCACCAGACAGGGAAGATGCCCCCATGTTTCATAATGGGAATGGTTCCACTCCCAAAGGACAGACCGCAGCTCCTGGGATCTGAGCAGTTTTCCTACGACCAAGGCAGCCACTGTGGGGTCTGGGCTCATCTCCAAGGGGTAAAGCAACCAGTGTCATGGAGGAGACACACAATTGAAATTAAGGAGGAAATAACTTAGGTTGGAATCTCCTGGAAGCAGATTCTGAGATAAGGATTGGAATGTAGGATTATTTGGTAGGTGGAACAGGAAACAGATAGAGAAGAGAGGAAAGCCACACAGCCAGCAGCGTGTGACTGAGTAGGTTACCACTGTGACCAACTGGAGCTCAGTCCCACTGGGGAACCTTGGAAGACTGTGTCGCACACACCTCAATGTCCTCACACCTGGGAGCAGGAAAGAGAGGGGTTTATTCCTTAGCTCCTCTCTGTCACTGACTGAATATTGTACCTGGCTCCACTCCTGGCTGCTGTACATCAGTGAGGGGAGCTCCCAGCCCAGGAGGAACTTGGGCATGTAGTGGGATGGTGAAGTCCCTGTGAATATGGGTCTGGCCCTGTCATACCTGCTACTGGAAAGAGCAGTGCAGGGGAGGGGACAGAGGTGTTGGGTTATTGCTTTAAGTTATCTATATAAGCCCCAATTTCTTATCCTTAGGGGCCCATGGTGCTTCGTTCACCAGGAGTCTCCTTGAACCACTGCTCAATTAGAAAGAGTGCAAGAATCTCTCTAAAGTGGGGCACTGAATGGTTGCCCTGGTTTGTTGTACCTTGCTTGGGATGGTGACCCACCCTCAGCTCTGCCATCTTCAAAGTTGTGACTTTATTTGACCTAGGGCAATGACAAATCCAAGGGTGTTCAGCTGGACCTCTTTGATCTGAATAGCTTTTTTATTTGTATGTGTTTCTAGTCATAAAACAATTAAAAATTAAACCGAATTACACAAATAGTTTTTCAAATCCTGGCCCTAAAGCTAGATTTGCAGATCTTTTCTCAGGAGAGGCTAGAAATGCTCTTCTCTCCAGACTTAATAGACCATGAGCTCCTGCACGGTAGGGTCTAGACCCCAACCACTGCTCCACCTGGTGAGTGATAGCAACCTGCCAGTCCACAGTGAGGAACAGGGGAGAGACAATTCTTGAGTGAGACGTGTGCCCCATTCCACTGGATTTCAAAGGCAGGTGAAGTTTGAACTCTCCACATCCTGCTTTCTTTTGAAGGTACCTCCCAAGTGGGTAATATGGCTCAGATTAAGAGCTAACACTTACATTGGTCTTAATGTTTCAGGTGCTGTTCTAAGAATTTATATTATACATCTCTAAATACATGTAAATATACACACATACATTCTTGTTACAACAACTTTACAAAGTAAGATTTATTTTTATATCCATTTTACAAATTAAGAAATGGAGGCCCAAAGAAATTAAGGATTGCTTAATTGGTCAGTGGCAGAGCCTTAACTAATAAATACATCAACTTGCTTCTCTGTTACTGGAAGAAAGGTTTCACTTAGGACAATGGTGAAAAGAGGCCTCTCTGGGAGGGACTTAGCCTCTCTCTCACAGTCAAGAATGAAAATAACCATACTGTTAAACTCTCCTTTTGTGGAGATATTTGGTTACACAACTATCTTCCTTTGCTCTCTCTGTGGTGTAATTATGTGACAAGTGTGTTATGTGTCAAATTCTCCTACAAGTAAGAAACCTGTGTGTGTGTGTGTGTGTGTGTGTGTGTGTGTGTGTGTTTGTGTGTGTATATGTACATATCTTGTAGTGGAGTGATAGAGAAAAGAAAAAGTGAAGGAGACGGGGAAAAGGAAACATAAGTTGACTTAGCAAGAGGAAGATAAATTTTGTGGAAAACTGTTTCTTTTCTCCCTTTGATAGTACAAGGGATTACAGAAGTCTCCACATGAGAACAAATATTGATTTCTTGTTCTTTAGAAAATTTTCCAGGCTTCATATACTTATATTCTATGAAATACTGTTTTATTAGAAAAAAATAGTCTTTTTCATGTAGTCTAAAAAAAATGAATCAGTGCTAGAACTTTTGTGGAAAGGAACCTGGCAATAATTATCATAATTAAATACCAGTTGACCCTTGAACAACATGGGTTTGAGTTGTATGGGTCCACTTATATGCAGATTTTTAAAATAAATTTATGTGCAGTAGTATAAATGTACTTTCCTTATGATTTTCTTTGGCTTGCGTTATTTTAAGAATATAATATATAACACATGTAACATACAAAAATATGTGTTAATCTACTGTTTATGTTACAGATAAGGCTTCTTGTTAGCAGGAGGCTCTTAGTAGTTAAAGTTTTGACGGAGTCAAAAGTTATATACAGATTTTTGACTGTGCAGGGGGTTTGCTGTACACATATGCTTTTTGCCAGCCATCCAACTTTTGGTAATCTATCCTCAAGAAATGGAAGCTCCAGGGCCACTTGGGTGACTCAGCTGGTTAAACATCTGACTAGTGATTTTGGCTCAGGTCATGATCTCATGGGTCGTGGGATTCAGCCTCCATTCGGCCTCCATGCTCAGCAAGGAGTCTGCTTGAGATTTTCTCTCTCCGTCTTCCTCTGCCTCTGCCCCACTGCTTGCACTTGTATGCTCTCTCCATCTCAAATAAAATAATTTTAAAAAAGGAAATAGAAGCTCTAGTTAATTTAATGATGCTAATACAGTAAAAAAAAAAAAAAGGTTGAGGAAGGGATGAGCATTTTAGGAAGAAAGACCCTGCCTGTGGATGGATCACACTTTTAATTGTAGTGTGTGAGTTGCCTCTGTCCTCACTCGTGTCTCTCAAAATTAGAAACTGAAACTGGAGCTGGCATTCTGCCTTTCTGATGTAGTTCTGTGCATTTCTTTTGAACAGGAAACTCTAGGAGACACAGTTATATCCTGAGCCACTCTGTATGGGCATATACAGGGCATATTAAGAAAGGGCTGTTGTCTTGATATTCTCAGATACTTGTTAAGCTTCTCTCCTTGAAAACCATGACTTTGTACTGTTTTATTCAAGGCACTTGCCTGGAGTAATGGGGGAAAGGATGGTGCTGGTGTGTGTGTGTGTTTGTTTATTTTTTGAAGATCACTGATTGGTACAACTTACACCACTCTCCCCGTTGTCCCCATCATCTCCGTTTTTAGTCTCCACCAGGCTAGTCTTTCTTTTGTACTGACTTCCTGCCGCTCATCTAGAATGGTGGAAACACCAGCTCTGGGGATGGAGATGCTACTTATGGATTTAAAAAATGGGACATAAAGACACTGGGTGATAACAGCTTATAATCGATTGATGTTGTAGTAGTGATTTACCCAACAAAATTACTTACATAACATACCTTTGTAAGCCTAAATTTAATGGATCCATTTTAAAATTAAGACAGTTCCAATGACTACTGGATTTTATGGCTAGAGATATCTCTTTGTGGCCTTAGTTGTAAAAATTTGATTGTGTCTGTAATTTATCACAGTGGCAAAATGAAAGAAGTGGTAAGTGTTGGCATGATGTCTTAGTCAGCTCAGGTGACCATAACAAAATACCACAGACTGGGGGCTTAAATAATAGAAATTTATTTTCTCAAAATTCTGGAAGCTGAAAATCTAGGATCAGCGTGCCAGCAGAGTTGGTTTCTGGTAGGACCTCTCTCTTCAGGTTGCAGATGACTGCCCTTTTTCTGTGTCCTCACATGGCCTCTCTTCTTTGTGCATTTGGGTGGAGAAAGATCTCTTATGAGGACACCAGTCTTATTGGATTAGGGCCCTGCCCTTATGAACTCATTTAACCTTAATCACCCTTACCTTAAAGGTCCTATCTTCTAATAGTCACACTGGGAATTAAGGATTCAACATAAGAATTTGGGGAGGGGGCACACAATTCAGTTTATAACACATGGTAAAGTAAAATAGTTCCTTCAGGATTGTTATATATAAATTTTTAAAAGATTTTGTTTGAGAGAGTGAGTAAGAGAGAGAGCACATGAGCAGGGGCAGAGGTTCAGGGAAAAGCAGATTCCCCTGCTGAGCAGGGAGCCCAACGTGGGACTCGATCCCAGGACCCTGGGATCATGACCTGAGCCAAAGGCAGATGCTTAACCAACTGAGACACCCAGGAGCCCTTATATGCAAATTTTTATTAAGGGATTTTTAAAAATCTCAGTGTGACTGGGACTAAGCCTGGGTGGCTTAGTCAGTTAAGTGCCTCTCTTTGACTCAGGTCATTATACCAGGGTCCTGGGATCGAGTCCTGTATTGGGCTCCTTGCTCATCAGGGAACCTGCTTCTCCCTCTGCCTGCTGCTCCCCCTGCTTGTGTGCTCTTTCTCTCTCTCTGACAAATGAATAAATAAAATCTTTTAAAAAAATCTCAATGTGACTTAAGGACTTGCTTACATAGAACTAAAAGTTATCACTGTACTGTATGAAAGTTGGAAATTTGGTCTGACAGCTCCATTTCCATTCTGCATTCATCCTGATACTTCTCAATTGCCTCATCTGTGAAAAAAATAATATAGTAAGAAAAAAATTAAGATTTTTTTCAGCATTTTGCCAAATGTGAAGTGTAACATAAATATATTTTTTCAAAGCACAATAATGGTTAAGATCTTCCTGCTTTGACAACTGTATTTAGTAATTATTAACTAAGTCATCATTATAATAATTCATTAAAATTTTTTAAAATTTAAATTCAATTTAGTTAACATATAGTCTATTATTAGTTTCAGGGGTAGAATTAATGTGATTCATCAGTTGCACATGACACCCAGTATTCATTCCATCAAGTGCTCTCCTTAATGCCCATCACCCAGTTACCCCATCCCCCACCCACCTCCCCTCCAACAACCCTGTTTGTTTCCTATAGTTAAGAGTCTCTTATGGTTTGCCTCCCTCTCTGTTTTTGTCTTACTTTATTTTTCATCATTACAATAATTCTAGAGTTGTTGATCTCTCCCTATGTATGTTCCCTCCAATTTCCCCCAGTAAAGATTAAGTCCTGGTTTTAAAAGTTACCTTCTGTTCACTCATGAGTATTTTCAGTCATATTCATTTACTTTGCTATCACTTTCTGCAACTCCTAAAATTTTAAGAGAAACTACAGGTGGATAACTGTGTCAGGGGAGAAGGAAGAACTGAACTGAAATCCTAGATTAGAGATTTACCTCAAGCACTAAGCTACAGAAAGTAATAGGAAGGTGGAAAAACATTATATCAGGTCTTTAAATACTGATACACACCCCTTCTTTTGGCAATAATGTCTATCTCTCAAAAACTTTTCAATTCCTAATGTTATTCCAGTGTCAACAATAACGTGAAACATGGCATTCTCTCTTCAGCTTCCCTGGCTTAGAAACTGCTTGTGAGACACATAACAGTGTCAGAATTTTAAGATTAAAGACCACCCTATTTCCTGTTGCTAAGCAAATAAAATGACAGACTATTTTAAAAAAGAAAAGAGGCACCTGCCTCACTGCCTGATCTCAGCAAACGGGAAAGCTGCCAACGTGCGGAAGCCCAGGTTGTATTTTACTGGAGCCACTATTTTACTTTGCAAATGCTGAGCCAGTTCAAATGTAACGTTACCTAATAGCAAGCAGCAGTTAATTTTTACAGGTTTCTTGTACATTTTTTTTTGTCATAAAAGTTTACATAATTGCTGGTAGAAATGTAAAGTGGTGCAGTAGATAAGTGGTTGCCCAGGGCTGGGGGCTGGTCAGGGAGGATGGGGAGTGATTGCTAAAGGGTACAGGGTTTCTTTGGGGGTGATGGCTGCACACCTGTGTGGAAACCCCTCAATTGTATACTTTAAAAGGATGAATTTTATGGTCTGTGAGTTATAGCTCAATAAAATTATTTTTAACAGTTTAGGTCAAGTTAAATTTGTTAGATAGGGTGGATGGGTTATGGACATTGGGGAGGGTTTGTGCTACGGTGAATGCTGCGAAAGGTGTAAGCCTGATGATTCACAGACCTGTACCCCTGGGGCAAAAAAAAAAAAGTTATATTTGTTAAATTGGAAAAAGGAACAGTTGAGCAGAGCAATAATGTTCATTTTCCTGGCATAATCCTACACAAACACATTTTGGTTAGTTTCTTTTTCCTATGTTAGATTTATATTTACGTAGGTATAAGCATACTGAATATATAATTTTGGATTTTTTCACTTGTCATATCTAAGCATTTCCCTTGTAACACCATAATCTTCATTTGCCTCATTTTTGTGACTTCATAATCTTGCCCTATTTTATGCAGTTTGTTTCTTTTCATGATTGTAAATAAGTTGCAAGTAAACTTGTCACATAGCTTTTTTTTTTTTTCTATTAGGCTGACTTCCTTAAGGTGTTTCCCTGTAAAATTACAGAATCAAAGGCAATAAGGATATTTAGGACTTTTGATGCTGGATTCTTTCCTATTTGCTATCAGAGGATTTTTGCCTATATATTTTGCTACCAACAACATAGGAGCTTCTATTTCACATAACCTTAATCAATACTGGGGATTTTTTGTTGTTTTATTTTTTAATTGAAATATATTTGATATATAATATTGTATACATTTAAGATATATAACAGGTTGATACATTTATTTATTGTAATATGATTGCCATTTTAGTGATAATTAGCACCTCTATCTCATTACATAATTACCATTTCCTTTCAGTGGTTAGGATAATTGAATTCTAGTCTCTGAGCAAGTTAGATGATTATAATATTGTTGTCTATATTCACTATATTGTACATTAGATCTCTAGGACTTATTTACTACTCATTGCAAGTTTTACCCTTAAATGGTATCCCCAACACCCCACTTCTCAGGGATTATTTTTTAAGTAAACTTTTTATTCTAGAATAATTTTAGATTTGCAGAAAAGTTGGAGACAGTACAGTTTCCTTGGATCCCTCACGCAGTTCACACAGTTACCAACAACCTACATTACAGTGCCACATTTGTCAAATCTTAAAAACCAACTGAGGTATATTACTATTAACCAAACTCTGAACTTTATTCATATTTCACCAGTTTTTCCATCACTGTCCTTTTTCTGTTCTAGGACCAAATCCAGAATTGTGTATGATAATTTTAATTTCTAAAATTTAATATTATGGATTTAAAATGACATTGTGTTGTTGTCAGTCTTGTTTTTTTTTTTTAATTTTTTTTTTGTTTTTTGGGGGAGAGGGGCCAGGTATCTCCAATTTATCCTCAAATGGTTCAGGAAAAAAGTGTGTGTGTCTGTGTGTGTGTGTATAACATTCACATATGTGTAGAAGGAGAGAGAATAATAAATGGGCAAAATGTAAACAATTGATAAGTGTAATTAAAAGATAAAAGGGAAGTTTTTCTTATGATTCCTGCAACATTGAAATTATATTAAAAACTTAACTCTGCTCCCCCCAAAAACAACAACTAGAAATATAGCAGCAAAAACTTCCTATTGGGGCTCAACAGATCTTCAAATGCATGTTGTCTGTTTTGGTCCTACAGGTGAACAAATGCACCAACCCATAGATTTTGATTTTATGCATAATTAAGGGCCACCTTTTCGTAACTCCTGATTTATTATTGGCTACTAAAATGTAATGTTCTCATTAATTAGTATACCAATAATTAGTATATTTGTTGAGGACCCACAGTTCCATGTTCTAAAAGTCTGGAATGCTTGGCAAAATTGCCACTTTATAACCATTTGCCGTTGTAAAGATTTATAATTTCTCCTGCTTTTAGGAAGTACCCTTTGTTAACAGTGCTATCTTGAATTGTTGTTGCTGTTTTTCACTTACCGTGGTTCTAGAAGCATTTACTATAATTTAAATCATGATTACATGCTACTTTTGTTGATTGTGTGGGTTACTATTTAGATATTGTTGTTTCTGTCCATTTCTTGGCTCTTGGGGTTCTTTGTTCAGTGGGAATGAATTTGGAGTCTTCAGCCTCTTGGTAGGTCAGAGGACTTAGAGAATTATTAGTTGAAAGGATTGGTCAAGGGCACTTCCTTTGGCCCTCCCTAGGTGGCTTTCTCATCTCTAAGACATGCCCACTCCTTTGCTTTACATTTTGGCCTTTATCAGACCAACAAAGAGGGAGGTGTTTTACTCCCTGTGCTGATTAGTAATCGCTCTAATATTGTTTCATTAACACTCCCTAAATGGGTCTTGAAAGTGAAAAATCAAAGGCTCCCCAACTCACAAGTCTGATCATTGATTTGCCTCAAGTTTCACTAAGTGGCCTCAGCATATGGCCAGCTGAAGTTCTTCACAGTAGCCCATCACTTGAAGCCATGTACTTGAAAACTTTTTTTTTTTTGAGCACAGGAAAAATGATAGTAGTTGTTAGATTAAGACAATGGTAATAGGTGTTTTTCACCTGTTTTAAAATTTGTCTTTGTTCTTGTATCAGCTTCTCAATTACAATAGGAATAGAAGTCACAAATATTTATATCAATGAATCACGATATTGATTACTATCATTTTAATATTTAACCCATATGTAGAATGGAACAATTCTTTATAATGGCATGATGGCCTCTTTGGGTGGTGAAATGGCAGTATCCTGTAAGTCAGCCTTGACCCAGCAATTTTAATTCTAAAAAGCTGTCTTCTTGATGTACTCCCATGTGTGCCTAGAGGCATGCACTCAATGATAATCACTGTAGTATGGTTTGGGATGGTAGATGGTGCGGAAAAAAACCAAGGTCCATCAAAACAAGACTGGTTAAATACATTATGGAGCATTTATAGAATAAGATAATATTCAGCTGCTGAAATTACAATGTAGTCTGGTTTCCAGTCCAACATATAAGAAATTTGGATATCACCTCACCACCCTAACAAGTTAAAAACTGAACAAACCAAAAATATCAGCAACTCTTCTTAGATCTCTCAGAGAAATGAGGTTACAGAGCAATCTGCTGCCTCTAAATTTGGAGAGACCAACAGGGAATACAGAGAATCACAGTTTATTAGAGCAGAGCTGAAACCACTATAATAACCAGGGCCAGGATAGAGAAATGAACTGTAATTGACAAATTGCCGGAGGCTCAGCATAGACAAGCCAGAGAGATAAAAACTCCAGGGAGACCTATTCATAGTCCTTCTTCCTCCACTTCTGTGTTTTAATTCCAGGGAGCATTAACAGGTCCGAACAGTGAATATCAGAGAAAAATCCCCCTATAATTCAGGCATGGACTGGGGAAAAGTAACCATTTTTAAATACATGAGAGTATTCTGTTCTTAACAAGATCTGCCCTCAGGAGAAACTGACCAGAGCCTAACTGACCTGAAGGAAGGGAAACACCAACTTCAGAAGGCCAGTCTATCTAGCCTTCTATCTAGAGGAAGGGAAATAATCAATTCCAGCCCATTCTAGTCTTTTGAACTTTTAAAACTACTCTTTAAAAATGTCTTTAAGAAAGTCAGTAGACTGTAGGTGTATGGATATTTCTGGACTCTGACTTCTGTTCCATGGATCTTTATATATATGTATTTATATATCCATGTGCCAGTAGAGTCTACAACTACCCTAGTTTTGTAGTAAGGTTTGAAAGTGGGAAATACTAGGTCTCCAAGTTTGCTTTTTTTGGAAAATCGTTTGGGTTATTCTGGGTTCCTTGCATTTCCATATGAATTTTAGTGTCACCTGGCCAATTTCTGTAAAACTGCCAGTTGGGATTTTGATAAAGATTGCATTGAATATATAGATCAATTTGAGAGTAACATTTGGTCACCTTAACAACATAAGTCTTATGTTCTTTGAACACAGAATGTCTTTCGATTTATTTAGGCCATCTTTAATTTCTTTCATCAATTTATTTTTTTATTATTTGCCCCAGGGGTATAGGTCTGTGAATCATCAGGCTTACACCTTTCACAGCACTCACCATAGCACAAACCTGCCCCAATGTCCATAACCCATCCACCCTATCCCTACCCTCCCACCCCCAGTAACCCTCAGTTTGTTTTCTGAGATTAGGAGTCTCTTATGGTTTGTCTCCTTCCCCATCCCATCTTGTTTCATTATTTTTCCCTCCCTACTCCCCACGACCACCCGCCCTGACCTTAAAGTTCCTCAAATCAGAGAGATCATATGATAATTGTCTTTCTCTGATAGACTTATTTCGCTCAGCCTATTACTCTCTAGTTCCATCCATGTCGTTGCAAATGGCAAGATTTCGTTTCTTTTGATAGCTGCATAGTATTCCATTGTATATATATACCACATCTTCTTTATCCATTCATCTGTTGATGGACATCTAGGTTCTTTCCATAGTTTGGCTATTGTGGACNAGTTGTGGACATTGCTGCTATGAACATTCAGGTGCACATTCCCCTTAGGATCAGTACCTTTGTATCTTTAGGGTAAATACCCAGTAGTGCGATTGCTGGGTCATAGGATAGCTCTANATGAGGAACCTCCATATTGTTTTCCAGAGTGGCTGCACCAGCTTGCATTCCCACCAACGATGTAGGAGGGTTTCCCCTTTCTCCGCATCCTCGCCAATATCTGTCATTTCCTGACTTGTTAATTTTAGCCTGGTGTGAGGCTAAAATTCTGACTGCTGTGAGGTGGTATCTCACTGTGGTTTTGATTTGTATTTCTCTGATGCCGAGTGATGTTGAGCACTTTCTCATGTGTCTGTTGGCCATTTGGATGTCTTCTTTGGAGAAATGTCGAAATGTCTGTTCTGCCCATTTCTTGACTGGGTTATTTGTTCTATGCGTGTTGAATTTGATAAGATCTTTATAGATTTTGGATACAAGCCCTTTTTTTTTTATGTCATTTGCAAATATCTTCTCCCATTCTGTCAGTTGTCTTTTGGTTTTGTTGACTGTTTCCTTTGCTGTGCAAAAGCTTTTAATCTTGATGAAGTCCCAATAGTTCATTTTTGCCCTTGCTTCCCTTGCCTTTGGTGAGGTTCCTAGGAAGAAGTTGCTGCGGTTGAGGTCGAAGAGGTTGCTGCCTGTGTTCTCCTCGAGGATTTTGATGGATTCCTTTCTCACATTGAGGTCNGTACCCCCCATGACCCCCCGCGCTGACCCTCAAGTTCCTCATATCAGAGAGATCATATGATAATTTCTTTCTCTGATTGACTTATTTCACTCAGCATAATAACCTCTAGTTCCATCCATGTCATTGCAAATGGCAAGATTTCGTTTCTTTTGATAGCTGCATAATATTCCATTGTATATATATACCACATCTTCTTTATCCATTCATCTGTTGATGGACATCTAGGTTCTTTCCATAGTTTGGCTATTGTGGACATTGCTGCTATAAACATTCGGGTGCACGTGCCCCTGAGGAACACTACCTTTGTGTCTTTAGGATAAATACCCAGTAGTGCGATTGCTGGGTCGTAGGGTAGCTCCATTTTCAACTTTTTGAGGAATCTCCATACTGTTTTCCAGAGTGGCTGCACCAGTTTGCATTCCCACCAACAGTGTAGGAGGGTTCCCCTTTCTCCGCAACCTCGCCAACATCTGTCATTTCCTGACTTGTTGATTTTAGCCATTCTGACTGGTGTAAGGTGGTATCTCGCTGTGGTTTTAATTTGTATTTCTCTGATGCCGAGTGATGTTGAGCACTTTCTCATGTGTCTGTTGGCCATTTGGATGTCTTCTTTGGAGAAATGTCTGTTCATGTCTTCTGCCCATTTCTTGACTGGGTTATTTGTTTTATGGGTGTTGAGTTTGAGAAGCTCTTTATAGATTTTGGATACTAGCCCTTTATCTGATATGTCATTTGCAGATATCTTCTCCCATTCTGTGGGTTGTCTTTTGGTTTTGTTGACTGTTACCTTTGCGGTGCAAAAGCTTTTAATCTTGATGAAGTCCCAATAGTTCATTTTTGCCCTTGCTTCCCTTGCCTTTGGTGAGGTTCCTAGGAAGAAGTTGCTGCGGTTGAGGTCGAAGAGGTTGCTGCCTGTGTTCTCCTCGAGGATTTTGATGGATTCCTTTCTCACATTGAGGTCTTTTATCCATTTTGAGTCTATTTTTGTGTGTGGTGTCAGGAAATGATCCAGTTTCATTTTTCTGCATGTGGCTGACCAGTTTTCCCAACACCATTTGTTGAAGAGACTGTCTTTTTCCCACTGGACATTCTTTCCTGCTTTGTCGAAGGTTAGTTGACCATAGAGTTGAGGGTCCATTTCTGGGCTCTCTATTCTGTTCCACTGGTCTATGTGTCTGTTTTTGTGCCAGTACCATACTGTCTTGATGATGACGGCTTTGTAATAGAGCTTGAAATCTGGAATTGTGATGCCGCCAACTTTGCTTTTTTTTTTCAACATTCCTTTGGCTATTCGGGGTCTTTTCTGGTTCCATATAAATTTTAGGATTATTTGTTCCATTTCTTTGAAGTAAATTGCTGGTATTTTGATGGGGATTGCATTAAATGTGTAGATTGCTCTAGGTAGCATAGACATTTTCACAATATTTGTTCTTCCATTCCATGAGCATGGAATGTTTTTCCACTTCTTTGTGTCTTCCTCAATTTCTTTCATGAGTACTTTATAGTTTTCTGAATACAGATTCTTTGCCTCTTTGGTTAGGTTTATTCCTAGGTATCTTATGGTTTTGGGTGCAATTGTAAATGGGATTGACTCTTTAATTTCTCTTTCTTCTGTTTTGTTGTTGGTATATAGAAATGCAACTGATTTCTGTGCATTGATTTTATATCCTGACACTTGACTGAATTCCTGNATTTCTTTCATGAGTACTTTATAATTTTCTGAATATAGATTCTTTGCCCCTTTCGTTAGGTTTATTCCTAGGTAACTTAATGGTTTTGTGTGCAATTGTAAATGGGTTTGACTCTTTAATTTCTCTTTCTTCTGTTTTGTTACTGGTATATAGAAATGCAACTGATTTCTGTGCATTGGTTTTATATCCTGACACTTTACTGAATTCCTGTATGAG
>LNAC01002052.1:34464-48891 GCA_002007465.1 Ailurus styani
AATGTTTGGTAGAATTCCCCTGGGAAGCCGTCTGGCCCTGGGCTCTTGTTCGTTGGGAGATTTTTGATGACTGCTTCAATCTCCTTACTGGTGATGGGTCTATTCAGGTCTTTCAATTTCTTCCTGGTTCAGTTTTGTAGTTTATATTTCTCTAAGAATGCATGCATTTCTCACAGATTGTCAAATTTGCTAGTGTAGAGCTGCTCATAATATGTTCTTATAATTGTTTGTATTTCTTTGGTGTTGGTTGTGATCTCTCCTCTTTCATTCATGATTTTATTAATTTGAGTCCTTTCTCTTTTCTTTTGGATAAGTCTGGCCAGGGGTTTATCAATCTTATTAATTCTTTCAAAGAACCAGCTCCTAGTTTCATTGATTTGTTCCACTGTTCTTTTGGTTTCTATTTCATTGATTTCTGCTCTGATCTTTATGATTTCTCTTCTCCTGCTGGGTGTAGCCTTTCTTTGCTGTTCTTTCTCCAGCTCTTTTAGGTGTAGGGTTAGGTTGTGTACTTGAGATCTTTCTTGTTTCTTGAGAAAGGCTTGTATTGCTTTATACTTTCCTCTCAGGACTGCTTTTGCTACATCCCAAAGATGTTAAACAGTTGTGCTTTCATTTTCATTTGTTTCCATGAATCTTTTTAATTCTTCTTTAATTTCCTGGTTGACCCATTCATTCTTGAGTAGGGTGTTCTTCAGCCTCCATGTATTTGAGGTCTTTCCAACTTTCCTTTTGTGGTTGAGTTCTAGTTTCAGAGCATTATGGTCTGAAAATATGCAGGGAATGATCCCAATCTTTTGGTACCTGTTGAGACCTGATTTGTGACCCAGAATATGGTCTATTCTGGAGAATGTTCCATGTGCACTGGAGAAGAATGTGTATTCTGTTGTTTTGGGATGGAATGTTCTGAATATATCTGTGATGTCCATCTGGTCCAGGGTGTCATTTGAATCCTTTATTTACTTATTGATCTTTTGCTTCAATGATCTGTCCATTTCAGTAAGGGGGTTGTTAAAGTCTCCTACTAATAATGTATTATTGTCAATGTGTTTCTTTGATTTTGTTATTAATTGGTTTATATAATTGGCTGCTCCCATGTTAGGGGCATAGATATTTATGATTGTTAGATCTTCTTGTTGGACAGATCCTTTTAGTATGATATAGTGTCCTTCTTCATCTCTTATGATATTCTTTGCCTTAAAGTCTAGTTTATCTGATATAAGGATTGCCACTCCAGCTTTCTTTTGCTGTCCATTGGCATGGTAAATTGTTTTCCCCCCCCTCACTTTAAATCTGGTGGTGTCTTTGCGTGTAAGATGAGTTTCTTGTAGACAGCATATCGATGGGTCTTGTTTTTTTATCCATTCTGATACCCTGTGTCTTTTAGTTGGGGCATTTAGTCCATTTACATTCAGAGTAACTATTGAGAGATATACATTTAGAGCCATTGTATTGCCTGTAAGGTGACTGTTACTGTATATTGTGTTTCTTCCTTTCTGGTCTATGTTTCTTTAAGGTCTCTCAACTTAGAGGACCCCTTTCAATATTTCCTGTAGGGTGGCTTTTGTTTGCAAATTCGTTTAGTTTTGGTTTGTCCTGGAAGATTTTTATCTCTCCTTCTATTTTCAATGACAGCCTAGCTGGATATAGTATTCTTGGCTGCAGATTTTTCTCATTTAGTGCTCTGAATACATCATGCCAGCTCTTTCTGGCCTGCCAGGTCTCTGTGGATAGGTCTGCTGACAATCTAATATTTCTACCATTGTATGTTATAGACCTCTTGTCCCGAGCTGCTTTCAGGATTTTCTCTTTGTCACTAAGACTTGTAAGTTTTACTATTANGCTATTAGATGCCGGGGTGTGGACCTGTTTTTATTGATTTTGAGGGGGGTTTTCTGTGTCTCCTCGATTTCGATGCTTGTTCCCTTTGCCAAATTAGGGAAATTCTGTATCAAAATTTGTTCCAGTATACCTTCTGCCCCCTGCCTCTCTCTCTTCCTCTTCTGGGATCCCAATTATTCTAATATTGTTTCGTCTTATGTTATCACTTATTTCTCGAATTCTCCCCTCATGGTCCAGTAGTTATTTGTCTCTGTTTTCGTCCTCTTCTTTTTTCTGTGACATTTTGTCTTCTAAATCTCTAATTCTGTCTTCTGCTTCATCTATTCTAGCAGTAAGAGCGTCCATTTTTGATTGCACCTCATTAGTAGCTTTTTTGATTTCAGCTTGGTTAGATTTTAGTTCTTTTATTTCTCCAGAAAGGTCTTTTATTTCTTTAGAGACAGCTTCTCTATTTTCTTCCATTTTTTTTTCAAGCCCAGCCAGCACCTTAAGAATCGTCATTCTGAACTCTGGTTCTGTCATATTACTAATGTCCGCATTGATTAGGTCCCTAGCCGNACCTAGCCTTCATTACTGTCTCTTTTTCTTTTTTTGTGTGTTGATTTTTTCCACCTTTTCATTTTATGCAGATAGGAATAGATGGATGAGAGAACCAAATACTAAGGGGTAGCAATGTCCCCAGAGAAATATACACTAACATAATCAATGGAGACCTGGAACTGGGGAGAGAAGAAGGAGGGGAAAAACCAAAACACAAAAAAACAAAATCATAGAAAAACGAAACAAAAATAAATAAAACAAAATCCTATATGTATATCTATATTATCTATTTCTGTTTCTATATCTATGTCTCTGACTCTATCTCTATCTCTGTCTATCTCTATCTCTATCTCTATTATACTGGTGAATTGAACAGTCCCTATATGTATACAAAAAATAAGGTTAAATACAATGAAGGGATAAAATATGAGNTTGTTTCTATATCTATGTCTCTGACTCTCTATCTCTGTCTATCTCTATCTCTATCTCTATTATACTGGTGAATTGAACAGTCTCTATATGTATACAAAAAATAAGGTTAAATACAATGAAGGGATAAAATATGAGTATAACAATGAAAATTAGAAAAGATTAAAAAGTTTAGATAATATATAATAGTTAAAAAAGTTAAAATAGGATAAAGGAAAAAAATAAAGTAAAAAAGTAAAAATAAAATTCAAAGAAATAAAAATTCAAAGTATTTAACTTTGAACGACTAAACAACCATGGGGAAAAAGCCATGAATTTCCTGTGCTGCTTTCTTCTAGCTCCAGAGTTGCACATTTCTCAGCAATCTGGAAATTGACTTTGGCTGGATCGTTTTGTTTTTTTTTTCCGGTCTTCTGGGGGAGTTGCCTGTTGCTGTGATTCTCAAGTGTCTCTGCCTGAGGTGGATTTGCCCTGCCCTTGCCAGGGGCCAGGCTAAGTAACCAGCTCGGGTTCGCTCTCAGAAGCTTTTGTTCCCTGAACGCTTTCCGTAGGGCTTTGGATGAGGGACTGAAAATGGCAGCTCCCAGTCTCCGAACTGGAGGAGTCGAGAGCTCGGGGCCTCAGTCCTCAGTGCGCCTCAGAGAAAAGCCGTCCCTCCCATCTCCTGGTCTCTGGCCGCTCTCTGAGCTCACCCGGCCTGTGACCGAGCGTCTCTCTCTCTCTGACGTGGCCCCGTTTAGAATCTCCAAACCCGGCAGATTCCTGTAGCCACTCCCACCGCCGCTCCTCCCGGAGGAGGACGTAGGGGGTTTCTCCGGGTCTGCCGCCCGTGGGGTCCCCGCTCACAGAGCAGTGGCCCCACTGTTCTTTGGATCGCGGCCCAAGGTAACCCCGAGCTGAGAGACACCTTCTCAGTTCGGCTCCGTCTCTCCCGTCAGCTTCTCTCTGATACCTGGGAGCTCGGTTGCGCTCAGACACCCCTGGTCTTTTTGTGTTCCTGCGGGTCCTGAGACCACACTGTCCCCGTGAGGGCTTCACCCCCGCTTGGCCTCCGGGGCGACGACCCTCAGTGGAGCTGACTTCTAACAGTTCTGTGTCTTTGGTCCGCTGCTCGTTCCCTTGCCGGGAGCCGGCCCCTCCCCCTGGGGTCTATCTTCCCATCGCTTCAAATTCACTTCTCTGCACAGCCTACCTTCCAGAAAGTGGTCGATTTTCTGTTCCTAGAATCACTGCTCTTCTTCTCGTCGATCTCCTGTAGAATTTGTAGGTGTTCAGAATAGTTTGATAGCTATCTGGGTAAATTTCTGGGACCTGATGATAATCGGTCTCCTACTCCTCCGCCATCTTGCCGCCAACCTAATGTATTCTGTTTTTTATGCTTATTGTGTATAGAATTGTTTTCTGATTTCAGTTTCAAATTGTTTATTGCTAATATATAGAAATATATTATTTCTATTTGTATATTGATCTTGTATCCTCCAACCTTGCTGAACTTCTTTATTACTTCTAATTGTTTCTTGTGATTCCTTAGGTTTTTCTTTATATGAAATCATGTCATCAGCCAATAGAGATAGTTTTACTTCTTCCTTTGAAATCTAGATCCCTTCCATTTATTTTTCTTGCCATACTATCCTGCCTAGATTCTGCATGTCTTGTTAAACAGAAATCGTGAAAGCAGACATTCTTGCGTTAATCCTGATCTTAGGGAGAAAGCTTTTAGTCTTTCATCATTGATTATGATGTTAGCTATGTGTTTCCTGTAGATGCACTTTATCATGTTGAGGGAGTTCCTTTTTATTCCCAGTTTGTATGGTCCTTTTTGTCATGAACATTTGTTGGATTTTGTCAAATGCTTTTTCTATGTCTATGGAGATAATTTTTGGGTTTTTTTCCTTTATTATTATATTATATTACCTCATTTTCATATGTTGAACCAACTTTTATTCCTGGCATAAATCCTACACAGTCATGATGTATAATTCCTTTTCTGTGTTGCTGAATTCAGTTCGCTAGTATTTTGTTGAGAATTTTAATATCTATATTCATAAGAAATATTGGTTTGTAGTTTTCCTTTTCTGAGAAATCTTTATTTGGTTTTGGTGTTAGGGACTGGCCTCATAGAATGAGTTGAGGAGTATTTCTTCCTTGCCTTTTTTTTTTTTTTTTTTTGAAGAGTTTGTGAATCACTGGTGTTAATTCTTTAAAGCTCTGGTAAGATTAACCAGTGAAGACTTCTGGTCCTGGGCTTTTCTTTGTGGGAAATTTTTTGACTACTAATTCAATTTCTTGCTACAAGTTTATTCAGATTTTCTCTTTCTTCTTGAGTCAGTTTTAGTAGTGTGTGTCTTTCTAAGAATTTGTCCAACTCATCTAGGTTGTCTGATTTGTTGGCATGTAATTATTCCTAGTATTCCCTTACAATCCTTTTTATATCTATAAGGTTGGTAACACAGTACTCACTTTGATTTCTGATTTTCATAACTTAAATTCTTTTTTTTTTCTTAGTCTAGCTAGAGGTATGTCAATCTGTTGATTTTTACAAAGAATCAACTTTTAGTTTTGTTGATCATCACTGTTGCTTTTCTCTTGTCTAATTTGTTTACTCCTATGCTGATCTTTGTTATTTCCTTCCTTCTGCTTGCTTTGGATTTAATTGGCTCTTCTTTTTTTAATTCTTTTTTTTTAAAGATTTTATTTATTTATTTGACACAGAGAGAGAGATTACAAGTAGGCAGAGAGGCAGGCAGAGAGAGAGAGGAGGAAGCAGGCTCCCCACGGAGCAGAGAGCCCGATGCGGGCCTCGATCCCAGGACCCTGAGATCATGACCTGAGCCGAAGGCAGCGGCTTTAACCCACTGAGCCACCCAGGCGCCCTAATTTCTTTTTAAAAATATTTTATCTATTAGAGAGAGTGCATGCATACCCACATGCACACATGAGCATGGGGGGAGCAAAGGGAGAAGGAAAGAGAGAATATCAAGCAGACTGTGCTGAGTGCAGAGCCCAACATGGCACTTGATCCCACGACCCTAAGATCACAACCTGAGCTGAAATCAAGAGTTGGATGCTCAACTGACTGAGCCATCCAGGTGCCCCTTCTTTTTCTTTTATTTCTTCACATGAAAAGCAGTCTATTGCTTAGAGTTCTTTCTTCTTTTTTTATATAGGCTTTTACAGCTATGAATTTTCCTTGAAGTGCTGTATCTTGTAGGTCTTAGTATGTTGTGTTTTCCTTTTCATTTAATTCAAACTCTTTTCTTATTCGCCTTGTAACTTCTTCTTTGACCCATTAGTTATTTAGGAGAGTGTTTTGTAATTTCCACATATTTGTGAATTTACCAAATTTCCTTCTCTAATTGACTTATAATTTTATTCTATTGTCATCAGAGAACATACTTTAAACTTCTTTAAATGTATTGAGACTTAGTCACTCAGAGAAAGATCATATGATCTCTCTGATATGAGGAACTTGAGGGACAGGGTGGGGGGTCGTGGGGGGTAGGGAGGGAAGAATAATGAAACAAGATGGGATGGGGAAGGAGACAAACCATAAGAGACTCCTAATCTCACAAAACAAACTGAGGGTTACTGGGGGGTGGGAGGGTAGGGATAGGGTGGATAGGTTATGGACATTGGGGAGGTTTTGTGCTTTGGTGATTGCTGTGAAAGATGTAAGCCTGGTTATTGACAGACCTGTACCCCTGGGGCAAATAATAAATAAATAAATAAATAATGTATTGAGACTTGATTTATTGCCTAAAATATGGGTCTATCTGATAGAAAGTTCCATGTGCACATGACAATAGGGATTCTGCTGGTGATAGGTGGAGGTTTCTGTATATGTCCATTAGGTCTAGTTGTTGTATAATTGTTCAAATATTATATTTCCTTATTGATCTTCTGTCTAGTTGTCTAGAAATTCTGCCTATATTGTTTGATGTTAGTATAACCACCTCAGCTTTCTTTTGGTTACTATCTACATAGTATATTTTTTTCATGAGGCTCTGTTCATACACCATTTTTCTTTCCTGTTCTTTCAACCTGTTTGTGTCTTTGAATCTAAAATGAGTCACTTTAGATAGTATATAGTTTGGTCATGGCTTTTTAAAAATCTATTCTGCTGGTCTCTGACTTTAATTGTAGTATTTAATCCATTTAAATTTAATGTGATTACTAAAAAGTAGGATTTAGGGGCACCTGGGTGACTCAGTTGGTTAAGCATCCAACTCTTGATATTGGTTCAGGTCATGATCTGTGGGTCCTGAGATCAAGCCCCACATCAGGATCTGTGCTCAGTGGGGCATCTTCTTGAGATTCTCTCTCTCTCCCTCTGCCCTTCCCCCCACTTACTCCCTCTCCCTCTCACTCTCTTAAATAAGTCATCTTTAAAAATAATGATAATAAAAAGGTAATATTTGAGTCTGGCATGTTGTATTTTGTTTTCTATATATATTTTTGTTTCTTTAATCCTCCATACTGCCTTCTTTTACATTAAACATATATTTTCTAGTGTGCTCTTTTAATTCCCTGTCATTTCTGTTACTGTGGATTTCCTGGTGTTATGGTTAATAGCTTATAATAATCTAGCTCACACTACCACCAACTTAACTTTATTTTTTAAAATTTTTTTAAAAAATTTTTTCAATGATCCAAGATTCATTGTTTATGCACCACACACAGTGCTCCATGCAATACGTGCCCTCCTTAATACTCACCACCAGGCTCACCCATCCGCCCTCCCCCTTCCCCTCCACAACCCTCAGCTTGTTTCTCAGAGTCCACAGTCTCTCATGGTTCATCTCCCCTTCCGATTTACCTCAATTCAGTTTTCCTTTCCTTCCCCTGGAGTCCTCCATTTTATTCCTTATGTTCCACAAGTAAGTAAAACCATATGATAATTGACTTTTTCTGCTTGACTTATTTCACTCAGCATAATCTCCTCCAGACCTGTGCATGTTGGTACAAAAGTTGGGTATTCATCCTTTCTGATGGCTGAGTAATATTCCATTGTATATGGACCACATCTTCTTTATCCATTCATCTGTTGAAGGACATCTCAGCTCTTTCCACAGTTTGGCAATTGTGGACATTGCTGCTATGAACATTGGGGTACATATGGCCCTTCTTTTCATGACATCTGTATCTTTGGGGTAAATACCCAGTAGTGCAATTGCAGGGTCATAGGGTAGCTCTATTTTTAATTTTTTGAGGACTCTCCACACTGTTTTCCAAAGTGGCTGCACCAACTTGCATTCCCACCAACAGTGAAAGAGGATTCCCCTCTCTCCCCATCCTCTCCAACAGTTGTTGTTTCCTGTCCTGTTGATTTTGGCCATTCTAACTGGTGTAAGATGGTATCTCAATGTGGTTTTGATTTGAGTTTCCCTGATGGCTAGTGATGATGAACATTTTTTCATGTCTAACTTAACTTTAATAGCATGCCAAAACTTGGCTCCTATATACTCCATTCCTTTCCCGCTCCTTTTGTGGTGTAATTGTAGTACAAACTATGTCTTTATATCTTAAATGCTGCTCATCCACATATATTTATAATTATTGTTGGATGCAGTTGTCTTTTAAATCATATAGGAGAAAAAAAGAGTTGCAAAAATATATTTACACCATCTTTTATGTTTACCCGTACAGTTACTCTTATTAATGCTATTTATTTCTTTTTTCTTTTTTTTTATTTAAGTATAGACACACAATATTACATTAGTTACATTAGTTTCAGGTGTACAACATACTGATTCAACAGCTGTATACATTATGCTATACTCATATCCACAAGTACAGCTACTGTCTTTCACCATATAATGCTATTACAACATAATTGACTATATCCCCAATGCTGAACCTTTCATCCCTATGACTTATACATTCCATAACTGGAAACCTATACTTCCCACTCCCCTTCACCCATTTTACCCATCCCTCCATCCTCTTCCTTCTGGCAACCATCAGTTTATACTCTATATTTAAACCTCTATTTCTGCTTTTCTTTTTAATTTGCTTGTTTGTGTATGTTTTTTATAATCCACATGAGTGAAATCATATGGTATTTGTCTTTCTCTGATTTATTTCACTTAGCATTATACGCTCCAGGTTCTACCATTGATGTTGCAAATGGCAAAATCTAATTTTTTGTGACTGAGTAATAGTGTGTGTACACACACACACACACACACACTACATCTTTTTTTTTCACACTACATCTTCTTTATCCATTTATCTATCAATAGACACTTAGGTTGCTTCCATATCTTGGCTATTGTAAATAATGGTTCAGTAAGCATAAGTGTACTATGTTTTTGTTTTCTTTGGGTAAATACCCAATAGTGGAATCACTGGATCATATGGAATTTCTATTTTTAACTTTTTGAGGAACTAACATACTATTTTCCACAATGATTGCACCAATTTACATTCCTACCAACAGTTCATGAGGGTTCCTTTTTCTCCACATTCTCACCAACACTTGTTATTTCTTGTCTTTTTGATTCTAGCCATTCTGACAGGTATGAAGTGATAGCTCTTTGTGGTTTTGATTTGCATTTTCCCTGATTATTGGTGATGTTGAGCATCTTTTCATGTGTCTGTTGGCCATCTGTATGTCTTCTTTGGAAAAATGCTTGACTTCTGCCCATTTTTAATCAGGTTATTTGGTTTCTTGGTGTCGAGTTGTCGAAGTTCTTTATATATTTTGGATAGTAATGCCTTATCAGATATATCATTTACAAATCATTTTCACCCATTCAGTAGGTTGCCTTTGTGTTTTATTGATGATTTCCTTCACTGTGCAAAAGCAGGAATAGTCCCAGTCATTTCCTTTTGCTTTTGTTTACCTTGCCTGAGGAGGCAGACATATCTAGAAAACTGTTGCTAAGGCTCATGGTAGAGAGATTAATGCCTGTGTTTTCTGGCAGTTTTATGGGACAGTATAGAAGTTTTATGGGACAGGGAGGGACAGTATATTTGAAGAGAAGCAAACCAAGATTCTGTTTCAGTTGTGTGTGTAACATTTGCTCTCTTAAAATTTGAGCCTCAGATTTTTCCATCCACAGAAGAGTGGTGCGAATACAACTCCCCATCTATTCTGTAGGGCTCTGTGAACTAAAGACTATTAAGTATACAGAGATGCTTTGGTCCCTGTAGAAGAAAAGCACTTAACTTCCTCAAGGCTTCATTATTGTTACTTCCAGTTCTACTTCCCACTGTGTGTCCTTGATCAAGCCACTGAACCAATTGCTTCTCTTGCTCCACTCAACACCCCCCTTTTTTTCCAGCCCCCTCTCTTTTTAAGGAAGAGACAATACTCATTCTCCCCCATAGACATGACAGTAAATTATTCTTATTTCATTTTATTTTATTTAAATTCAATTAATTAACATATAGTGTATCAGTTTCAGATGGAGAGTTCAGTGATTCATCAGTTGCATATAACATGACAGTAAATTTAAATTGCTTTGGAGTGTTTAAAACGTGTTTAAAATTACTTGAAGATGTTCAGGAAAAACTGCTGTTATTTGCAGTTTGACTGATAATTAGGTTTATTTTGCACAGATGGAGTATATTTTAATGTAATCCCAAATATTATTTGAAGTTTTTTTTTAATATTACACATAAGACTAGAAATAGAGTTTTGAAACCTCCTATAGTCCTTTGTATGTATCTCTCCCTCCCCCCCTCTCTTCTTTTCTTGTCTAGTATCTCCCTAGCTCTATTTAATCCAAGCTTCTCTGTGAGAAGTGATTAGAACTCTCAGCTTTTTTTTTAATTGTGTTAAAATATATATAACACAAAATTTACCATTTTAACCATGTTCAAGTGTACAATTCAGTGGCATTAAGTCCTTTCACATAGTTGTGCAATGTGTGCATTCATGTTTGAAAAATACAGATTCCAGAGTTGCTGGACAAGTATTTTCTTTGTGAACCAATATTGTTATTAAAATTAACTATTATGGACTATACGGTGTTTCTGACATTTTGTGGAAGGTGTGCGTTTAAACGAGGTTGGTGTTGATTTCAGTGGTCATGCTTCCTTTTCCTCATTTCATTTCGGAGAATGACCTGAACAACCTATTTGTTTATCCACAAGATGTTTAACTCACATCTCTTTTGGTGTCGCAGGTTGCAAGGCAGGCGGGAATTAACTCCGGGACAGCCATGTCAAGAGGATTGTATCAGCCAGCAACAATCTTTATGGGCCGCCAAATGTCAGCTGTCTCAAGCATTGGAGGTTTCAGTACAGAGCAGAAATCTCCTCAGCCCACAAAGAACTTTTCAATTCCTGACCCACATTCACACCGACAGACAGCCCAGAGCAGAAATGTGACAGACAGCTATGTAGTACAAACTAATAGTGACACACAGTGCTTAAATAAGTCTGACAAAATAGATGGAAAGACATCTCTTCAGATTGGTGAGGAAACGCCAGTCACAGCCAACGCATTGTCTGAGGAGGAACAAACTCATTGCTTGCAGATAGGAAGCAACACACGTCACGGCAAGAGTAGTTTATCTGAAGGCAAAAAGTCTGCTGAACTCCATTCCCCGTTACAGGAAAGATTAAGTCCAGAGAACAGAACCAGTGATTTAAAGTGTGACAGTTCCAGCAGATCAGAGGGATCAGAGGGAGAAATACTGACACAGGAACATATTGAAGTCAAGGAAGAAAGAGCCAGACCGCCAGTCTCTCTGATATCAGCCTCAGAATACCGTGCATTTGAAAATAAGTGTTCTCAAGAGAAGGATTCAGCTTGGGAAGGTTTCTCAGGTGGGGTGAGAGGCTGAGCTTGTTTGCTGATTTTTGTTGGTGTTTAGTTTTGGGGGTGGTAGTGGTCTTATGTAAGAACAACATATACTCTTTAATTTTATCTCTGTCAAAAAAGCAAACCAGTGACTTGGCCAACAAATTCCATTCTAATGAATTCTTGAATATAGGCATGGAAATATTTTTGCAAGCTAATTTGCTGATTTTAAATCCACTGTGATATTTTTATTGATTTTTCATGTACTGTAATTAGTTGTGGATCATTTCTACATGTTTTTAGCTGAGTAATTCTGCCTGTGAGGCATGTTTACCTCAATTCTCCCTGAAGCTAGTGATCGGTTATCTATTCATATCCCCCCCTACAGATCATCTTCCTCCCAGAGACCCAGAGTCACAGAAACCCTTCAGAAAAACTCAGGAAGAGCAGGAGGAGGAAAGTTTGAGCAACAGTAGCAGTGACCTCACAATTTCTGTAAGTGAAGATGATCTCATTTTCAAGAGTCCAGAACCACAGCCAAATCCAAGTGACAAGACAGAAGGAGAAGATGGAATAGAGGCCTTAAAATTAATCCACTCTGAGCAAGAAAGAGATGCCCTATCCACCGAAAAACATAATTGTATTTTGCAAACCCTAAGCTCTCCTGATTCAAAAAAGGAATCCTCCAATAACTCACCGACAAGAGAGTAAGCCATTCAATTTTTTTTTCTTTTACTGTTCTGTTTTTAATTATAGACATTTTTAGAGACCATTCCACTGGGAATGTATTATTGAACTCTCAGCCATGGATGTGTAAGTTCCTCAAGTCTCATAAACAGTCTTTTAGGTAAGGTCTGATTTTCTTTCTTTTCTTTTTTTTTTTAATGAAATAACTTTAAAAGTCTGAATATCATTGAATCATGGTGATTTCCAGTTTATAATTATATCTAAACAATCCCTAGTTAATTCATAAGTCATTCCCCTCACACCCTGCCTTCCAGCCTTTTAGAAAAGAAATCATTTTGAAGTTGTGGTAACACAGAAGGTGACAAATAGTTACTTACTAGGAGTTCAGCTTTATAGGCTAAAAACTTTGTATTTAATTATTTGCTTAATCCTTCTATTCCTTGCCATGGTGTTTTACGGTTAAATATGAGTTTATAAGTTCTGTTAAGAGTATTTCTAAGTCAGCTTTTCTTTTCTGAATGTAAGTATGAGGACACTGGGATCTTTAATGTTAAATAGGACCAACATGAGTGTTACACATTCTGAGCACTTACAGTATCCACATCATAGGGGCTCCTGGGTGGCTCAGTCGGTTGAGAATTTGGCTTTTGGTTTTGGCTCAGGTCATGATCTCATGGGTCATGAGATAGGGCTGGCTTAGCTCTGGACTCTGTGTTCAGTGGGGAGTCTGCTTGAAAAATTCTTTCTCTCCGCCCCTCCCCCCACTCACGTATGCACTCTCTTTCTCTAAAATAAATAAATCTTTAAAAAAAATACCCAACTCATAAAAGCTCATTTATGATTTTCTACTACTGTCTTGTATAGAGAACATAGAAACTGTTAGAAAACCAATTCTGCAATAAAAAATAGCATCACATCTCTTGTAGGGGTAGAAGGAACCTAAGTAAACAATCTAAGGTAGATCTCATCTTTTAAAAACAAGGAAACCAAGGCCAGGAACATAGAAATGACATTTGAGCCATTGGGGCAGACCTTCTATACAGCCTGCCTCCTCAACCTCCACACTACCTCCAGAACTTTCTTTTATACCACAGTGGTATCACTCCTTCTTTTCAACCATCTCAGCAACAGTGAAAAGCTAAGTGGGCATTCTTGCATATCAGGGTATATATTCTCTTTTAGAGCACTGTTGTCTTTCTCAATATATTGCTTTTTACCATTCATAATCTACTTATGTGAAAAGCTTAATTATAGTCCGATTGACTCCAAGCTGGCATTCAAAAAATATTTATTAAGAGCACCCCAAAGTAAAAAGTACTTGTACTATGGATGGAGAAACTGACAAGTTTCCTGTGCTGGTTTATTGTGGAGGCAAGCCAAATGGGTTTTTCTAGTCCTAATACTTCTCTCCCATCAAAGAGGTACAAGTATTATATACTACATCATCAGAAACTTTATTACTAGAGGTAAAATCATCTTTTTTGGGTTTTGTATTCATGGGCTTCTTTTTATAGCAATTCATTAGCCAAGTTAGTACTTCAGTAGGCTAACTGGGGGGCTAGTCTACTTACTTAGGATTCATTCCTTTTCTGAGTTGAAAAACATTTGAGTATGTATGTGGAATTAAGAGAATTCTATCTCCTTTTCTCCTATATGAATGCCTTTTTCCTCTGACCTTAGAGTCAAGCTCCTTGGAATTTTGGGATATGGCTTTCCAAAATTTATTGGGAAATATGGGCACTTGGGGGAATTTTTAAATATTCGCCTTAAAAGAACGCTCCAGAATGAAAGGTCAGTCAGCACTGGTTGATATCTGTGCTATCACAGTTAAGCCTATTGATTTTTCGTGGTGAAGATACTCCCCACGAATAGGTTGGAAGTGGTTTGAAATGATGCTGGTTAACCTGCTGATGTTCCCACTGCTTTTTTTTTTTTTAATTCTTTGCCCAAGGGGTACAGGTCTATGAATCATCAGGCTTACATCTTTCACAGCATTCACCAAAGCACAAACCCTCCCCAATGTCCATAACCCATCCACCCTATCCTTACCCTCCCACCCCCCAGTAACCCTCAGTTTGTTTTGTGAGATTAGGAGTCTCTTATGGTTTGTCTCTTTCCCCATCCCATCTTGTTTCATTATTTTTCCCTCCCTACCCCCCACGACCCCCCACCCTGCC
>LNAC01002053.1:0-46665 GCA_002007465.1 Ailurus styani
GCCTGATGATTCACAGACGTGTACCCCTTGGGCAAAGAATAAAAATAAAATTAAAAAAAAATTCTTCAAACTTTTGGTAGAACTCACTAATTAAGTTGTATCATTCTAGGCTTTTCTTTGTGATATGATTTTAGATTATTAATTCAATTTCTTTATATGTTTATTAAGATTTTCTCTTTTTTCTTGAGTCATTTTCAGTACTTTGCATGTTCATGGAAATTTGTCCGTTTCATCTAAGTCCTCTAATTTTTTGGCTTACAATTGTTCATAGTATTCCCTTATAATTCTTTTTATTTCTATAAAATTAGTATTAAGGAATTAAAATTTTATTCCTAGTTTTAGTAATTTGAGTTTTCTCTTTTTCTTAGTCACTTGAAGCAAAGGTTTGCTAATTTTCTTGAACTTTTCAAGGAACAACCTTTTTGTTTTGTTGATTTCCTCTATTTTGTTTGTTTTGTGTTTCATTTGTTTATGCTATGTTCTTTATTTGAGCAGAAAGACATTAAAATGCCCTAATCTCTTACTTCTTGCTGACTTTAAGGCTTTTCACAAGAATATGAAAATAAGGCAGAATTGAAAACTGCCTGCCTAGTGCTGATGGCCCCCTCCAACAAATACACTGAGATCCTTGGCAACAACTGGAAAACAAATTATTTTCAGGCATTTAAGGAAATTTCTGTCCAATAATTAGCTGACCATTAAGCTAGCCATGCAGAGACTTCAATGGCCACATATGTCAGGGAAGTTAGTTGAGGAAAGTCAGTTAAAAAAAATAACAACAACTACAAAAACAACCCCTGGGGAAGAAAGAAAATCTGATTTCCAGAGTTGCCACTAGTTGCCATTAGTTAAAAGGCCAGTTTTTTTGAGAAAAAAATTGTTACACATGCAAAAAAAAAAACCCTAAAAGTAAAACAAAAACAAACCCAAGTATGATCTATACATAGAAAAAAGTTTTCAATAGAAATTGTCCCTGAGGAAGAACTTTGGGCTTATTAGGCAAAGTGTTAAAATAAGCTGTTTTAAATATGTTCAAAGAACTAAAAAATGTATAAGAGCAATGTTTCCCTAAATAGAGACTATTGATAAAGAGAATGAAAGTCTAATAAAGAATCAAATAAAAATCCTGGAGCTGAAAAGTTATATAACTGAAATGAAAAATTTATTAGTGGTACTCAGTGGGAGACTTGAGCTGGAAGAAGAGAAAATAAACTTGAAGACAGATTGATTAGGATTTTCCAGTCAGAGGAACAGGAAGAAAAAAGAATGAAAAATAAACGGGTGCCTGGGTGGCTCAGTGGGTTAAAGCCTCTGCCTTCGGCTCAGGTCATGATCTCAGGGTCCTGGGATCAAGCCCCGCATCAGGCTCTCTGCTCAGCAGGGAGCCTGCTTCCTCCTCTCTCTCAGCCTGCCTCTCCCTACTTATAACCACTCTGTCAAATAAATAAATAAAAATCTTTAAAAAGAAGAATGAAGAATAAAGAGGCCTGTGGGACACAATCAAGGGTACACATAATTGGAGTCATTTATGACTCCAGAAGTCATAGAGAAAGAAAAAGAAGGGATATTTTTATTTATTTATTTATTTATTTATTTATTTATTTATTTATTTATTTATTTATTATTTTTATTATTTGCCCCAGGGGTACAAGTCTGTGAATCATTAGGCTTATACCCTTCACAGCACTCACCATAACACAAACCCTCCCCAATGTCCATAACCCATCCACCCTATCCTTACCCTCCCAACCACCCAGTCACCCCCAGTTTGTTTCATGAGATTAAGAGTTTCTTATGGTTTGTCTCCTTCAAAATCCCATCATGTTTCATTTTTCCCTCCCTACCCCCCATGACCCCTTCCATGCTCCTCAAATTCCTCATATCAGAGAGATCATATGATAATTGTCTTTCTCTGATTGATTTATTTTGCTTAGCATAGTATCCTCTAGTTTCATCCATGTCATTGCAAATGGCAAGATTTCATTTCTTTTGATGGCTACATAGTATTCCATTGTATATATATACCACTTCTTCTTTATCCATTTGTCTGTTGATGGACCTCTATGTTCTTTCCATAGTTTGGCTATTGTGGACATTGCTGTTATAAACATTTGGGTGCATGTGCCCCTGAGGATCACTACCTTTGTATCTTTAGGGTAAATGCCCAGTCATGTGATTGCTGGGTCGTAGGTTAGCTCTATTTTCAACTTTTTGAGGAACCTCCATACTGTTTTCCAGAGTGGCTGCACCAGCTTGCATTCCCACCAATAGTGTAGGAGGGTTCCCCTTCCTCCACATCCTCGACAGCATCTGTCATTTCCTGACTTGTTAATTTTAGCTATTCTGACTGTTGTGAGGTGGTATCTCACTGTGGTTTTGATTTGTATTTCCCTGATGCCGAGGGAGGTGGAGCACCTTTTCATGTGTCTGTTGGCCATTTGGATGTAGAAGGGATATTTTTAAAAAATAATAGCTGAAATTGTCCCAGTTTTGATAAAAACATTAATCTGTACATCCAAGAGATCAATGAAATTCATGTATAGTAAGTTTTCAAGAAGTCTACATTGGGGAGGGTTTGTGCTATGGTGAGTACTGTGAAAGGTGAAAGCCTGATGATTCACAGGCCTGTACCCCTGGGGCAAGTAATAAAAAAAATAAAATGAAAAAATATATATTTAACATAAAAAAGAAGTCTAAACATATATAATCAAACTTCCAAAAATACAAAGACTCTTGAAAAGAGCAAAAGAAAAATGACTCATCACATACAAGCAAATCACAAGGTTAACAGCTGATTTATCCTGAGAAACAATAGGGGCAGTGTGATGACATTGTCAAAATGCAGAAAAAAATAATGTAGAGTGTTGTTGAATCAATATGTCATACACCTGAAACTAATATAACATTGTATGTTAATTAGACTTCAATAAATAATGAAAATTAACTGTCAAACAAGAATTGTATATATGACAAAGTTATCCTTCATAAATGAAGTAGAAATTAAGATATTCCCAGATAAACAAAAACCGAGATAATTTATTGCTTGAAGACATCCCTTACAAGAAATACAAATGGAAGTTCTTCAGGCTGAAAAAAAAGTGACACCAGATACTAAAAAGAATCCACATGAAAAAATTATTAGCCCCAATAAATGTAATTATGTTGGTAATGATAATAGAGACCATAATTACATATTTGTTTATTTTTTCTCCTCTTAACCAGTTTAAAAGGTAATTGCATGGAATAATGTCAGTTAAAAGGGTGGGCAGTAAGGACCTCCAAAAATTTGTCCCTCCATAAAGGCAATGTAAAACCTGGTAAAATTTGTCAGAGTCAACTTTTTCACAAGAAGGTAATCAAAGGCTTTCAGCAGCCCAGATAGTGTTTATTTAAGCTATACAACTGAATCTCATTAATAATAGTGAGCTTTGTGGTACTTTAATTTTTCCTAATTCTAGCCTCTACCCTCATTACTCAGTAACCTTAAAAAAATAACAGCCTACAAACTGCCTGTTATATGCAACCGATGAATCACTAAATTCTAACCCTGAAACTATAATAGACTATATGTTAACTAAATAGAATTTAAATTAAAAAATTAAAAATATTGGAAAAAAATAACAGCCCACATTGCCGAACACCTTGGCAGCCCCTGGAGGGAACAGAATGGAACTACACCTCTCTCAAAAGGTTTTATTATCAAAGAATTGTTATTATCTTGTCTGATGTTTTCCTAAGAGATCTTTCCTACAAGATGGAATCAGATATCATAGAATTAAAAAAAAACACTTCTCTCTAAAGGGGGCAGGAGTTTGTTGAAAACAATCACAAACAAATATTTTGCAGTTGGCTAAGATAGATGCCATGTCTATGGCAAACAGTAGACTAACCAAAAGATTAATGGAATAGCTGAAGATTGAGATATACATAGGAACTTTGAAAAGCTCCAACATATTTCTGAGAATCAAGAAGGCCCTACACGTGGCTAGGGCTCTGTGAATGCTTGGGTAAGACCTAAGAATGTCCTAGGCTCTCACCTCTGGCTGATCTTGAAGCTCTGTACAAGTAGGAACTGAAAGCTAAGTAGAGTTTTAAACTGCTTGGCTTAATGTTGAAGGCATTTTCCAACATACATACAATGTCTCTCAGCACAGATTAAGGGTATTTATTGGTTCCTGGAATTTAAGGAAATTGCTGTCTAATCATTAGTCACCACTAAGCAAACTGAGCAGAGACTTCAGTGGCTGCACACAAAGGATACAGACTCTACAAAAAGGGCTCATAAAATTTACACACACACAAAACCAAACCCAAAAAAATTACCATAAGAAGCAACAATAGCAGGGAGAATCCAATTTGCAGAATTGCCACATCACACCATTTAAAATATTAAGTTTTACAGATGAACATATAGGAAAGAAAAAAGGAGGGAAGCAAACCATAAGAGAGTTTAAACTATAGAGAACAAACAGAGTTGATGGAGGGAGGTGGGCGGGGGATGGGTTAAATGGGTGACGGGTACTAAGAAGGGCACTTGTTATGATGAGCATTGGGTATTACGTGTAAGTGATGAATCACTAAATTCTACTCCTGAAATTAATATTACACTATATGTTAATTAACCAGAATTTAAATAAAAAACAAAAATTCAATCCTTTAAAATTTTTCAGACTTGTTTTAAATCTTAATGTATACAATTTTTATGTGTTTCTTATGTGTTCTTGAAAATAATGTATACTTTGCAAATATCAGTCTCGGTATTTTACAAAAACATTGTTTTCATAACTTCAGTTGACTTCTGAGAACTGTTCAGGTGGAAACACAGACCTACTTAGGTGATAAATTGTGTACAACTTAATACATAAACACAAATGAATGAAAATAAAGCTGGGGTACTCTAGATAATATGGATGGATTGTATAAATTTCTATATTCTGTTTGTGATACTATACTATGGTTTTCCAAAATGTTACCATGGGGGAAAACTGGACAAAGTATACAAGGGATTGCTCAATATTATTTCTTAAAACTGTATGTAAATCCATAATTTATCAATTTTATCAATAAAATTATGATTAAAATCTAATTGGTCAATATTTCATATCTTTTTACAAAAAATAATTATAGTTCAGTAATGAATATATTAAACATTAACTTTCTGGGAATTCAAATAACTTTAATTTCTCATAGATGCTTTATTTGAACAAAATCCTGGGAAGAGTTAAATTACCATTTGGATCCTAGAATAAAAAGACTATAAGGATTATGAACGTTCACATTTTTTATGATTCACAATTTATTCACAATTATTACTATTTTTATTATTTATGTATTTATGTATTTTTGGTTGTGAGATTTGAGAATATTTTATTTATTTTATTTTATTTTATTTTTTCAGTGTTCCAAGAGTCATTGTTTATGCACCACACCCAGTGCTCCATGCAATACGTGCCCTCCTTAATACCCACCACCAGGGTCACCCATTCCCCCCTCCCCCTCCCCTCCATAACCCTCAGTTTTTTTCTCAGAATCCAGCGTCTCTCATCTTTCGTCTCCCCCTCTGATTTACCCCAATTCACTTTTCTTTTCCTTCTCCTAATGTCCTCCATGTTATTCCTTATGTTCCACAAGTAAGAGAAACCATATGATAATTGACTTTCTCTGCTTGACTTATTTCTCTCAGCATAATCTCCTCCAGTCCCATCCATGTTGACACAAAAGTTGGGTATTCATCCTTTCTGATGGCTTCGTGATGTTCCATTGTATATATGGACCACATCTTCTTTATCCATTCATCTGTTGAAGGGTATCTTGGCTCTTTCCACAGTTTGGCGATTGTGGCCATTGCTGCTAGGAAACATTGGGGTACATATGGCCCTTCTTTTCATTACCTCTGTGTCTTCGGGTTAAATACCAGTAGTGCAATTGCAGGGTCATAGGGTAGCTCTATTTTTAATTTTTTGAGGAATCTCCACACTGTTTTCCAAAGTGGCCACACCAACTTGCATTCCCACCAACAGTTCACAATTTTTAAAATGCAGTTAGGTGTATTTAGTCACAGAGAAGGGAAAAGTTGTTGTGAACCATTCGTGTTGAGATGGGAAAATGAAAACCCAAAGCAGGCATGGGATGGGATTCAAATGCTGAAAAAAATAAGTGAGAAGACTGCTAAAGCCAAGAAAAGTGAAAATCTATGGGACAAAGGGGGATCAGAAATCTGTAGGACTAACCCCCCAAAAAAGGTGATGGAGATGGTGTTGTTTACCATCTATTACCCTTCTTGATCTCCAGAACCACTCTTAGTGCTTTATTGATAAGAAAATTAATCCTTTCTGTACTGCAGATGCTGTTTGACAGTGTAAATGTGAAATTTTTCAAAACAATTTTTCCATTTGTTTCATCAACACTTGAGGAAATATTTTAAGGTAAAACAATGGGGGGAGAAGTAAGAACTAATAGCAATTCTTAAAGATAAATCTCAATTAGAATGCTATAAAGACAATAAGGAATAATAAGCCAAAGAAAATAAACGATGTTAAGATCATTATTATGCTTCACTTGCATTTGTAAAGCACTTTCTTTATGATAAAAATAGAGGACTAAAATGAAAAAAATAAAATATCAAGTTTTAATTAGAAATTAGGAGACATGTAAAGACAAAAGAATGTATGGCCTGTACACAGGGAAAAAAGCAGTTCATAGAAACTATCTCTGAGGAAACATAGATATAAGATTTTCTAGACAAATACTTATTATTATTAATGTTATTGTTATTATTTTTTATTTAAATTCAATTATCCAATGTATAGTACACCATTATTTTTATATAATGTTCAATGATTCATTAGTTGCGTATAACACCAAATGTCCATCAAATGCTTTAAATCCATTATTTTAAATATGTTCAAAGAGCTAAAGAAAACTATCTGAAGAACTAAATTAAAGAAATTCAGATAAAGTTTTTCTTTTGTCTGACATCTTAGCGAGGCTGTAGGGGTGGACGGTGCTCTCCCAGCTTCGCTATGCCACCCAAGGATGACAAGAAGATGCCAGAAAGTCGGCCAAAAAAGACAAAGATCCAGTGAACAAATCTGGGGGCAAGGCCAAAAAGAAGTGGTCCAAAGGCAAAGTTTGGGACAAACTTAATAATTTGGTCTTGTTTGACAAAGTGACATATGACAAACTCTGTAAAGAAGTTCCCAACTATAAGCTTATAAGTCCAGCTGTTGTCTCTGAGAGACTGAAGATTCAAGGTTCCCCGGCCAGGGCAGTCCTTCAGGAGCTCCTTAGTAAAGGACTTATTAAGCTGGTTTCAAAGCACAGAGCTCAAGTAATTTACACCAGAAACACCAAGGGTAGAGATGCCCCAGCTGCTGGTGAAGATGCATGAACAAGATCCACCAACTGTACATTTTGGAAAATAAAACTTTATTAAATAAAAAAAAGAAATACAGATAAAAATTATAAAAAGAAACTAATAGAAATTCTGGAATTTTATATTTACATACGTAAATATTAAAGGCAGTATAAAGGTATCTTTGTAACTCATTTTTATTCCTATTGCATTTCAAATATGACTGCATAAAACAATAAGTATAATCTATGTTGATGGTCACATAATGTATAAAAATGTAACTTTGAAGGAAAGATGAATATATAGAAGCAAAACTCTAATATACTATTAAATATAATTGGTAATAATATTTTGATTGTTACATATTAAGATGACATTTGTAATTATTGGGGAACACTCTAAGAAAATAAAACTAAAACTTGTAGGAAAAGAAATTACAAGGGAATTAAAATGGTACACAAGAAAGTATCATTTAACTAAAAAAACACAGCAATGGAAGAAAAAAGACATGAGACATATGAAACAAAATAGAGAAAAGATGGGCACATATTCTACCTTTTCCATAATTACATTAAAAGTACATGGATTAAACTCTGCAATTAAAAGTAATACTGACAGACTTAATAAACATGTGATGCATATGCTGTGTGTGAGAGACAAAATTTAGGTTCAAATACATAACTTATTTTAGCAAAAAGATGGAAAAAGATGTATCACAGAAATGATAATTAAAAGAGAGTTGAAGTGAGTATACTGATATAGGAAAAAACAGACTTCCTAAGATGACTTACAGATTGAATACAGTCTATATTTAAACCCCAGCTGGATTCTTTAAGAAATTGACAAGGTAATCTTAAAATTTATTTTAAAAAATGTAAGGGAGCCAGAATAGCCAAGGTAATATTGAACAATAATGACAAATTTGGAGAAAATGTATTCCCAATTTCAAATCTTACTACAAAGTTACACTAATCAAGACTGTGGCACTGGCTTAAGAATATACATATAAATAAATGGGGTACAAGTGAGAATCTAGAAACATCATTACATTATTTGTTAATTAATTGTTTTTTCAAGTTTTATTTAATTTCCTGCTAGTTAATAAAAATAAATTCCAGTTAGTTAATTTACAGTTTAATATTAGTTTCAGGTATAGAATTTAGTGAGTCATTACTTACATACAACATCCAATGCTCATCATAAAAACTGCACTCCTTAATGCACATCACCTATTTAACCTATTCCTTCTTGCATCTCTGTAGTTAAGAGTCTGTTTGATGGTTTACCTCTCTCTTTTCCCCACTGTGTTCATCTGCTTTGTTTCTTAAATTCCACAGATGGTGAAATAATATGGTATTTGACTTGCTTTGATGGACTTATTTCACATAGCATAAAACACTCTAGCTCCATGCACATTGTTGCAAATGGCAATATTTCATTTTTGATTGCTGAATAATATTCAATTTGGTATATAAACAACCTCTTACTTTTTTCATTTTTTCTTTAAATTCAATCAGCCAATATATAATAAATCATTAGTGTTTGATGTAATGCTCTATAATTTATTAGTTGCTTATAACACCCACTACTCATCACATCACGTGACTTCCTTAATGCCCATCACACACTTGCCCCTTCCACCCACCCACCTCCCTTTCCACAACCCTTAGTTTGTTTCCCAGAGTCAAGAATCTCTCATGGATTCTCTCCCTCTATGATTTCTTCAAAGTTTTCCCTCCCTATTCCCTATGATCCTCTGCACCGTTCCTGATATTTCACATATGAATGAAATCATATGATAATTATCTTTCTGTGATTGACCTATTTCACTTAGCATAATACCCTCCAGTTCCATCCATGTTGATGCAAATGGTGGGTATTCATCCTTTCTGATGGCTGGATAATATTCCATTGTATATATGGATCACATCTTATTTATTAATTCATCTGTTGAAAGGCATCTTGCTTCCTTCAACAGTTTGGCTATTGTGGACATTGCTGCTATGAACACTGAGGTGCATGTACCCCTTCTTTTCACTACATCTGAACCTTTGGGGTAAATACCTAGAAGTGCAATTGTTGGGCTGTAGGGTAGCTCTATTTTTAACATCTTGTGGAACACCCATACAGTTTTCCAAAGTGACTGCACCAGCTTGCATTCCCACCAACAGTGTAAGAGGGTTCCCTTTTGGCCACATCCTCACCAATATTTGTTGTTTCCTGTCTTGTTAATTTTAGCCATTCTAACTGGTGGAATGTGGTATCTCAATGTGGTTTTGATTTGTATTTCCCTGATGGCAAGTGATGTGGAGCATTTTTTCATGTGTTTTTTAGCCATTTGTATGTCTTCTTTGGAGAAGGGTCTGTTCATGTCTTCTGCACATTTCTTGACTGAATTATGTGTTTCGGGTGTTGAGTTTGATAAGTTCTTTATCGACCTTGGAAATTAGCCTGTTATCTGTAATGTTTTGAAAATATCTTCTCTCTTCCATAGCTTGCTTTTTAGTTTTGTTGACTGTTTCTTTTTCTGTGCAAAAGCTTTTTATGCTGATGAGGTCCCAATAGTTCATTTTTGCTTTTGTTTCCCTTGCCTTTGGAGACATGCCTTGCAAAAACTTACTGTGGCCGGGTAGAAGAGTTTGCTACCTGTGTTCTCCTCTAGGATTTTGATGGATTCCTGTTTCAAATTTATGTCTTTCATCAATTTTGAGTTTATCTTTGTGTATGGCACAAGAGAATGGTCCAATTTTATTCTTCTGCATGTGGCTGTCAAATTTCCCCAGCAACATTTTTAAATTTTATTTATTTATTTATTTATTTATTTATTTATTTTTTATTATTTGCTCTGGGGTACAGGTCTGTGAATCATCAGGCTTACACCTTTCACAGCACTCACCATAGCACAAATCCTCCCCAATGTCCATAACCCATCCACCCTATCCCTGCCCTCCCACCCCCCAGTAACCCTCAGTTTGTTCCATGAGATTAAGAGTCTTTTATGGTTTGTCTCCTTCCCGATCCCATCTTGTTTCATTTTTTTCCTCCCTCCCCTGCCACGATCTCCCACCCTGCCCCTCAAGTTCCTCATATCAGAGAGATCATATGATAATTTGATAATTTCTCTGATAGACTTATTTCACTTACACAGCAACATTTATTGAAGAGACTTTCTTTTTTCATTGGATATTGTTTCCTGCTTGGTCAAAAATTAGTTGACCATAGATCTGAGGGTCCACTTCTGTGTTCGCTATTGTGTTCCATCAATTTACATGTCTGTTTTTGTGCCAATACCATGTTGTCTTGATGATTACAGATTTTTAATATAGCTTGAAGTCAGGCATTCTGATATCCCCAGCTTTGGTTTTCTTTTTCAACATTCTCCTGGCTATTCACGATCTTTTCTGGTTTGATACAAATTTTAGGATTGTTTGTTCTAGCTCTGTGAAAAACGTCAGTGGTATTTGATAGGGATTGCATTGAATGTCTTGATTGCTCTGGGCAGCGTAGACATTTTCACAATGTTTATTCTTCTAATCCATGAGCATGGAAGGTTTTTCTACCTCTTTGTGTTTTCCTCAATTTGTTCCATAAGTGTTCTGCAGGTTTCTTTATTTTGGTTATTAGTTGGTTTATGTAATTGGCTGCTCCCATGTTGGAGGCATAGATATTTACCATTGTTAGATTTTCTTTTTGGATAGACCCTTTATAGATGCTGTAGTGTCTCTCTACATCTCTTACTACAGTCTTTGGTTTAAAATCTAATTTTTCGGGTGCCTGGGTGGCTCAGTGGGTTAAAGCTTCTGCTTTCGGCTCAGGTCATGATCTCGGGGTCCTGGGATCGAGGTCCGCATCGGGCTCCCTGCTCAGTGGGGAGCCTGCTTCCCCCCCTCTCTCTCTGCCTGCCTCTCTGCCTCCTTGTGATCTTTCTCCCTCTGTGAAATAAATAAATAAAATCTTTAAAAAAATAAATAAAATCTAATTTTTCTGATATGAAGATTGCTACCCCAGCTTTCTTTTGAGGTCTGTTGGGGTGGTAAATGTTTCTCCACCCATCTTTCCATCTGAAAGTGTCTTTAGGTTTAAAATGAGTCTCTTGTAGACAGTATATAGATGAGTCTTGCTTTTTTATCCAGTCCGGTACCCTGTGTCTTTTGGGTGGTGCATTTAGCCCATTTACATTCAGAATAACTATGGAAAGGTATGAATTTAGTTCCATTGTATTGCCTGTAATGCCCCCTTTTACTGTTGATTTTCTCTGTTTCTTTCTGGTCTATGTTACTTTTGGGGATTCCCTTCCCTTACAGTATCCCCCTTTTTATTTCTTTCGGAGCTGGCTTGATAGTCACATATTATTTCAGTTTCAGTCTGTCCTGGAAGCTCTTTATCTCTGCTTCCATTCTGAATGACAGCCTTGCTGGATAAAGTATTCTTGGGTGAATGTTTTTCTCATTTAATACCTTAAATATGTCTTGCCAGCATTTTTTGGCTTGTCAGGTTTCTGTGGATAGGTCTGATGTTATTCTGATAGTCTTTCCTCCATATGTATGGAACCTCCTCTCTCTAGCTGCTCTCAGGATAGCTTCTTTGACTCTAAGGTTTTCAGGCTTCACTATTATATGTTGGGGTGTTGATCTATTTTTTATTGATTTTGGGAGGGGTCCTCCCTGCCTCTTGGACATGAATACTTCTTTTCTTCCCCAGATTAGGGAAGTTCTCAACCATGATTTTCTCAAGTATACCTTCTGGCAGGCTCTCTCTCTCCACCCCCCCTCAGGCACCCTAATAATTCTGACATTGGTTCATTTCATGGCATCATTAATTGCTGGAATCCTTTCTTCATGGGCTATTGTCTTTCTCTCTTTTCCTCAACTTCCTTCCCTTCCATCAGCCTGTCCTCTAGACCATTTTTTTCTCTCTTCTGCCTCATTGGCCCTAGCTGTTAGAGCATCTGATTTAGTCTGCATCTCATTCATAGTATTTTTAAGTTTGGCCTGATTGGATCTCATTTCCACCTTAGAGATTCTGTATTGTCATTTATGCTTATTTCAAGCCTAGCTATTAACTTTATAATTGCTATCCTGAATTCCATCTCTGATATCTTATTTATATCCATATTGATTAGTTCTGTGGCAGAGAAAATTGCCTCTGGTTCTTTCTTTTGCTGTAATTCCTCCTTCTAATCATTTTACCCAGATAAGGATGGGTGAATGAATGAGCAGAGACCACAATATCACATGACCCAAGCAAAATACACCCTAGAAAAATCCGAGGTGGTCGGAAGCCACCATAGAAAAGCAAACAAAACCAAATGAAACAGAACAATAAAAAAAGAGGGGGGAAGAGAGACTATAATCTTGTAGACAGGACAATGTCAAATAAATAAATAAAATCTTTTAACAGACAGAGAAAGACACAGTGAGAGAGAGAGAACACAAGCAGGGGGAGTGGGAGAGGGAGAAGCAGGCTTCCTGCCAAGCAGGGAGCCCGATGCGGGGCACTATCCCAGGACCCTGGGATCATGACTTGAGCTGAAGGCAGATGCTTAACGACTGAGCCACCCAGGCGCCCCTCTTCTGCCCATTTATAAACTGGATTATTTGTGGTTTTGGGAGAAGAGTTGGATAAGTTCATGATAGATTTGGATACTAACCAACCCCTTATCATATGTCATTTGAAAATATCTTCTCCCATTCCATAGTTTGCCTTTTGGTTTTGTTTATTGTTTCCTTCACTGTCCAGTAGGTTTTCATGTTGAAGTCCCAATAGTTTATATTTGCTTTTGTTTCCCTTGCCACCAACAACGTTTCTAAAAGTAGTTGCTATGGCGGAGGTCAATGAAGATTCTCTTTGTGTTCTCTTCTAGGATTTTGATGGTTTCTCGTCTCAAAGTTAGGTCTTTCATCCATTTTGAGTTTGTGTGTGTGTGCACGTGTGTATGTGTGTGTATGGTGTAAGAAATTGGCCCACTTTCATTCTTCTGCATTTAATTGTCCAAATTTCCCAACACTACTTGTTGAAGAGATGGTCTTTTTTCCACTGGATATTCTTTCCTATTCTGTTGAAGATTAGTTGACCATATAGCTGTGGGTCCATTTCTGGGTTCTCTTTTCTGTTCCATTGATCTATATGTCTATTTTTGTGTCAGTACCATAATGTCTTTTTGATTACAGTTTTGTAAATATAGATTGCAATCTGGAATTTTAATGTCTTCAGTTTTGTTTTTCTTTTTCATGGTTGCTTTGGTTATTTGGAGTCTTTTCTGGTTCCATACAGGTTTTAGGATTATTTGTTCTAGTTCTGTGAAAAATGCTGATGCTATTTCAGTAAGGATTGTATTAAATGTGTAGATTGCTTTGGATAATATAGACATTTTACACAATGTTTGTTCTTCCAATTTATGAGCATGGAATGCCTTTTCTATTTCATTGTATCCTCTTCAATTTCTTTCATAAGTGTTCTATATTTTTCAGTACAGAGATCTTTTACCTCTTTATTTAGGTTTATTCCTAGGTATCTTAAGGTTTTTGGTTCACTTGTAAATGGGATAGAGTCCTTAAGATCCTTCCTTACTGTTTTGTTGTTAGTGTATAGAAATGCAGCAGATTTCTGCACATTGATTTTATATCCTACAATACTGCTAAAGTCATGTATTAGCTCTAGCAATTATTTGGTGGAGTCTTCTAGGTTTTATACATAGAATACCATGTCATCTGAGAAGAGTGAAAGTTTAACATCTTCCTTGCCAATTTGGAAGCATTTTATTTCTTTTTGTTGTCTGACTGCTGAGGCTAAGACTTCAAGTATAATATAAAATAGTAATGGTGAGAGTGGACTTCCTTGTACTGTTCCTGATCATAGGGGAGTCTCTCTGTTTTTTCCCCATGTTATTTGTTGTGAGTCTTTTGTATATGGACTTTATGATGTTGAAATATATTCCATCTATCCCTACATTGTAGAGAGATTTCGTGAGGAAATGATACTGTATTTTGTCAAATGTTTTTTTCAGCATCTAATGAGGGTTCTTAATATTTCTTCATTTCTTTCATTAATGTGGTGTATCACGTTGATATATTTTCAGATGTTGAACCAGCCCTGCCGCCCAGGAATAATTCCCACTTGATCATGTTGAATGTACTGTTGAGTTGGATTTTCTGGTAATTTACTGATAATTTTTGCATCGATGTTCATCAGTTATTGGCCTGTCATTCTCCCTTTTAGTGGGGTCTTTGTCTGGTTTTAGAATCATGGTAATGCTTTCTACATAAAATGAATTTGGAAAATTTCCTTCCATTTACATTTTTGGGGAACATTTTGAGGATAATAGGCATTAATTTTTCTTTAAATGTCTGGTAGTATTCCCCTTGGTATCTGACAGTGGACTTTTGTTTATTGGGAGAGTTTTGATTACTGATTCATTTTTTTTTGCTGGTTATGGTCTGTTCAAATTTTTTATTTCCACCTGTTTCAGCTTTGGTAGTCAATAGATTTATAGGAATTTACCAATTTTTTTCCAGTTTTCAGTTTTTTTGGTATATAATTGTTCATAGTATTCTCTTATAATTGTTTTTCTGTGGTGTTGGTTGTGAACTCTCTACTTTCATTCCTGATTTAATTATTTTTGTTCCTTCATTTTTCTCTTACATAACTCTGGCTGGGGTTTTATTGATTTTACTAATTCTTTTGTAGAACCAATTCTTACTTTTGTTAATTCACTCTACTGCTTGTTTTGTTTTTATGCCATTTGTTTCTGCTCTAATCTTTACTGTTTCCATTCTTCTGCTGGCTTTAGGCTTCATTTGCTGTTCCTTTCCTAGTTCCTTTAGGTGTAAGGTTAACTTGCATATTTGAGAACTTTCTTACTTGTTGAGGTAGGCCTGTATTAAAATATACATCCCTCTTATGATTGCCTCTGTCACAGCCAAAGCTATTGGGATGTCATGTTTTCATTTTCATTTACTTCAATGTACTTTTCAAAATTTTTCTTTAATTTCCTGATTGACCCATTCATTCCTTAGTAGGATGTTCTTTAACATCCATGTATTTGTAGTATTTCTAAATTTTTTTCTTGTGGTTGTTTTTATGATATATAGTGTTTTGGTCTGAGAATATACATGGCATGATGTCAATCCTTCTGTACTTTTGAGGGCTTATTTTTGAGGCAGTATGTGATCTACTCTAGAGCATGTTCCATGTACACTCAAAAATAATGTGTATTCTGCTGCTTTAGGATGAAATGATCTGAATATACCTGTTAAGTCCATCTGGTCCAGGGTGTCATTCAAAGCCCTTGTTTCCTTGTTGTTTTCAGCTGAGATGAGACGATGAGATAATGAAATTTTCTATTGCTACAACTAGGATTCTAAAATCCTCTATTATTGTTGATGAGTTTCCTTAAGTTTTTTGTTGTTGTTGTTGTTGTTGTTGTTGATTTGGGTACTCTCAAGTTGGGGGCATAAATATTTAAAATTGTTATATCTTCTTAGTTGACAGATATCTTAACTATCATATAATGTCCTTCTTCATATCTTGTTATAGTCTTTGCTTTAAAATATAGTTTGGGAGGAGGGGCAAGATGATAGAGAAGTGGGAGTCCCTGTTTCAACAGGACCCCTGAAGTGAGCTAAATATCTACCAGAACAGTCTGAGCATCCATTAAATCAGCCTGAGAAGTAAGATTTTACTCTTCTGGATCTCTACGGGGACAGGAGATCATCAGCAGAAAGGTAAATCTGGGTGGGAATGCTCAGAGTGATATCAGAGGATAAACAGAAGGGGAAGGGAGCCACCAGAAGCAGTACACTGGCAAGTAATACCCCAATACGAAAGTGACCTGTGCTTGGGGACAAGCATTAACTTGGAGAGTGGTTAAAAGCACTCAAAAAGAGCAAAATATCTTAAGGGGCAACCAGTGGAATCAGGCAGCTACAGGCATGGTCCTAAGCCCATGGTCCTAGGACAGTCACAGCTGGCAACCACCCAAGCCTGAGAGAGCACAGCAGGGGCCCCAAGTCTGTGGTCCCTGGGGCCAAGGCTTTCTGCTGCCTGAGCTTAGTGCACCCCGCCTGCGTTTGAGAGCGATAATAGTGTAAGAGGGTTCCCCTTTCTCCACATCCTCTCCAACACTTGTTGTTTCCTGTCCTGTTGATTTTGGCCATTCTAACTGGTGTAAGGTGGTATCTTGATGTGGATTTGATTTGACATTCCCTGATGGCTAGTGATAACGAACATTTTTTTTCATCTGCCTGTTGGCCATTTGTATGTCTTCTTTGGAAAAGTGTCTGTTCATGACTTCTGACCATTTTGTAAATGGTTATCTGTTCTTTGGGCATTGAGCTTGAAAAGTTCTTTATAGATCTTGGATATCAGCCCTTTGTCTCTAGTGTCATTTGCGAATATCTTCTCCCATTCCGTGGGTTGTCTCTTTGTTCTGTTGATTGTTCCCTTTGCTGTGCAGAAGCTTTTTATCTTGACAAAGTCCGAAAAGTTCATTTTAGCTTTTGTTTCCTTTGCTTATGGAGATGTGTCTTGAAAGAAGTTGCTGTGGCCAATGAACAGGATACTGCCTTTTTTTCTCCTCTAGGATTTTGATAGATTCCTGATGCACGTTGAGGTCTTTCATCCATTTTGAGTTTATCTTGTGCATGGTGTGAGAGAATGGTCACGTTTCAGTCTTCTATACATAGCTGTCCAATTTTCCCAGCACCATTTATTGAAGAGACTGTCTTTTTTCCACTGGATATTTTTTCCTGCTTTGATGAAGAGTAGTGGACCATAGAGTTGAGGGTCCATATCTGGGCTCTCCACTCTGTTCCATTGGTCTATGTGGGTGTTTTTGTGCCAATACCATGCTGTCTTGGTGATCACAGCTTTGTAGTAAAGCTTGAAATCAGGCAACGTGATGCCCCCAGCTTTGTTTTTCTTTTTTGACATTTCCTTAGTGATTCAGGGTCTTTTCTGGTTCCATACAAATTTTAGGTTTGTTTGTTCCAGCGCTTTGAAAAATGCCAATAGAGTTTTGACCAGGATGGCATTGCTCTATAGATTTCTTTGGGCAGTATAGACATTTTAACAGTATTTATTCTTCCGATCCAAGAGCATGGAATGTTTTTCCATCTTTTCATGTCTTCTTCAATTTCTTTCATGAGTGTTCTGTAGTTCCTCAAGTACAGATCTTTTACCTCTTTGGTTATGTTTATCCCAAGGTATCTTATGGTTCTTGGTGCTATAGTAAATGGAATCGATTCTCTAATTTCCCTTTCTGTATTTCCATTGTTATTGTATAAGAAAGCAACTTATTTCTGTGCATTGATTTTTTTTATCCTGCCACATTACTGAATTTCTATATGAATTCTAGTTATTTGGGTGTGGAGTCCTTTGGGATTTCCATAAAATGTATCATGTCATCTGTGAAGAGAGAGAGAGTTTGACTTCTTCTTTGCCAATTTGAATACCTTTATTTTGTTTTGTTGTCTGATTGTTGTTGCTAGGACTTCTAGTACCATGTTGAACAACAGCGGAGAGAGTGTGCATCCTTGTCGTGTTTCTGATCTCAGTGGAAAGGCTCTCAGCTTTGCCCCATTAAGAATGATATTCTCTGTGGGTTTTTCATAGATGGATTTTATGAAGTTGAGGAATGTTCTCTCTTTCCCTACACGTTGAAGAGTTTTAATCAGGAAAGGATGCTGTATTTGTCAAATGCTTTTTCTGCAGCAATTGAGAGGACCATGTGGTTCTTTTCTTTTCTCTTTTTTATTTGTTCTATCCCACTGATTGATTTGTGAATGTTGAACCCCCCTTGCATCCCAGGAATAACTCCCACCTGGCCATGGAGGATAATCTTCTTGATGTCCTGTTGGATCCTATTAGCTCGGATCTTGTTGAGAATCTTGGCATCCATATTCATCAGTGATATTGGTCTGAAATTCTCCTTTTTGATGGAGTCTTTGCTTTGTTTGGGAATCAAGGTAATGCTGGATTCATAGAAAGGGTCTCGAAGTTTTCCTTCTGTTTCTACTTTCTGGAACAGCTTCAGGAGTATAGGTATTATTTCTTATTTGAATGTTTGGTAGAATTCCCCAGGGAATCCATCAGGACATGGACTCTTGTTTTTTTGGGGAGCTTTTTGACCACTGCTTCCATCTTATTACTAAATATTGGTCTATTCAGGTTGTCAATTACTTCCTGTTTCAGTCTTGGAAGTTTATATGTTTCCAGGAATGCATTTATTTTTTCTAGGTTGCTTAATTTATTGGCATATAACTGTTAATAATTTCTGATGATTGTTTCTATTTCTTTGGTGTTAGTCGTTATCTCTCCCTTTTCATTCATAATTTTATTAATTTTGGTCCTCTCTCTCTTCTTTTGGATTAGTTTGGACTGTGGTGTATCGATCTTATTAATTCTTTTAAAGAACCAGCTTCTACTTTCATTGATGTGTTCTCCTGTATCTCTAGTTTCTAACTCATTGATCTCTGCTTTGAGCTTAATTATTTCCCTTCTTGTGCGTGGGTTAGGCTTCATTTGTTGTTGATTTTTCAGTTCCTTAAGGTGTAAAGAGAGTTGATGTATTCAGAATTTTTAAATTTTTTTGAGTGAGGCTTGGATGGCTATGTGTTTCCCCCTTAAGACAGCCTTTGCCTTATCCCATATGTTTTGGACTGATATGTCTGCATTATCATTGGTTTGTAAGAATTGTTTAAGTTCTTCTTTGATTTCCTGGTTGATCCAAACATTTTTGAGCAGGGTTGTCTTTAGCTTCCAAGTGTTTGAATTCCTTCCAAACTTTTTATTGTTGTTGAGTTTCAGTTTCAAAACATTATGGTCTGAAAATATGCAGGGAATAATCTCAATCTTTTGGTATTGGTTGAGACCTGATTTGTGACCCAGTATGTGGTCTATTCTGGAGAAAGTTCCATGTGTGCTCGAGAAGAATGAATTTTTTGTTGTTTTAGGTTGGAATGTTCTCTACATGCCTATGAAGTCCATCTGGTCCAATGTGTCATTCAAAACTCTTGTTTCTTTGTTGATTTTCTGCTTAGATGACCTCTGTATTGCTGAAAGTGGCACTTTAAGATCCCCTACAATTAACGTATTCATATCAATATGATTCTTCATTTTGTTTAACATTTGGCTTATGTAGTTGGCCACTCCCATGTTGGGGGATAAATATTTACAATTTTTAGATCTTCTTGGTGGATAGACCCTTTAAGAATGATGTAGTGTCCTTCTGTATCTCTGGCTACACTCTTTAGCTTAAAATCTAATTTATCTGATATGAGAACCACTACCCCAGCTTTCTTTTGAGGACTGTTGGTATGAAAGATGGTTCTCTATCCCTTCACTTTCAGTCTGAATGTATCTTTAGATTCAAAATGTGTCTCTTGTAGACAGCATATGGATTGGTCCTGTTGTTTTATCCAGTCTGCAACCCTGTGCTGTTTTATGGGAGCATTTAGGCCATTCACGTTGAGAATGATTATTGAAAGTTAAGTTTTTATTGACATCATGTTGCCTCTGATGTCCTTTTTTCTGTAGATTGTCTCTCTAAATTTGTTTTATGTCACTCTTGCATTCTTTCTTCTTTTCTAGAACTCCTCCTTAATATTTCTTGTAGTGCTGTCTTAGTGGTCACATAATCTTTTAGACCTTGCTGGTCTTGGAAGCTCTTTACCTCTCCATCCATTTTGAATGTTACCCTTCCTGGATAAAGTATTCTTGGCTGCATGTTCTTCTCATTTTGCCTTGAATATATCTTGCCATCCCTTTCTGACTTGCCAGGTTTCTGTGGACAGATCTAACATTATTCTTATGGTCCTCCCACTGAACATAAGGGATCTCTTCCCCCTAGGTGCCCTTAAGATATATTCCATGAGTTTCAGATTCAGAGAAGATATATTCTCTGAATTCTCATTAATTTCACAATTATGTGCCTGGAGGTCTTTCTATCCTCATTGATTTTGGGGGTGTCTTCTCTGCTTCTAGAACACAAACAATTGTTCCATTCCCCCAGTTTAGGGAAATTTTCATCCAGGATTTGTTCAACTATGTCTTCTAGTCTTCTCTGTCTCTCTCCACCCCCTCAGGGATCTCAGTAATTCTGACATTGGAACGTTTCATGAAGTCATTTGTTTCCCTAATTCTGTTTTCATGGCTTGTACCCTGTTTGTTGCAGGCCTCCTCCTGATCCTTCTTTTCTATCAGTTTGTCTTCTAGATCACTAATTCAATCTTCTGCCTCATTTTCCCTAACTCTTAAGAGTATTAGCTTGGATCTCACTGATAGCATTTTTAAGTTCTTCCAGATTAGCTCTCACTTCCACTTTTAGAGAATCTATGTTGTCACTAATGGTTTTCTCCAACCTAGCCATTGCCCTAATAATTGTTACCTTGAATTCCATTTCTGACATATTGTTTATGTCCATATCCAATAGTTCTGTGGCAGAGGTCACAGTGTCTGAATTTTTCCTCTGTTTGGTGTTCTTCCTCCTAGTCACTTTGAAGAGAGGTGGTTGAGGGGATGTATACCTAAATATATCAACCATGATCCAGGCAAGGTGCACCTTGGAAAGTTTTAGAGCAATTGGGAGTCACCACTAAAAACAAAAAAAGAAAAAGGAGAGAGAAAGAGAGAGAGAAAAAAACAACAACCCCAGCCAAAATGGGCCCCTAATGTAAGATTTATAAGGTAGAAAAACAACATTGAACAAACAAAAAGATAAACAAAAGTAAAGGAAAAGAAAAAAAAGAAAGAAAGACCCAGCCTACCTTAACCCCAAGAATAAAATTTATATAGTACAAAAGCAAAAACAGGTACACAGGAACACTGACAAAATTAAATGGGAAGGTTGTTATACCCAGTGTGGGTGAGAAAGGTTATTTCAGTTCTTCCTGGGGGTGTATATTTTTATCTTTGTTAAAGAACTCAACTTTCCAGACATACAGGGAAATTAAAACTGTTTATATATAGGAGTAGTAGTGAATAGGGAAAAAGGGCTACCTTGAAGCTTACATCTATATGTATATTTAAAAAAAAGAAATGCAGGTATATGTATGAAAAAAGTTCAAGTTCAAAAGTTACTATGGACTATGTTGTATTAAACATCTAGTTGTAATGGTAAGTGGGTTAAAAAAATAAAAGAACAAGAATCGTGAGAACAAATTTTTAAAAAAGAGAGAAAAGAGAAGTTGTATCTATGAAATATACAGGTTTAGGAGGGAATACCTGTAGCTTTATATATTGTTTTCCCCTGATGTTGAGGTTTTAGAGTTTAATGGGGGGCCCTGTGGTGGTTTTCCTCTTGTTCTTTTGGCTTGTCATCTGGGGGAGGGGACTGCCACGTTGTTTTTCAGTGAATCTTGCTTGGGCTGAGTAACCCTGCCCCCCTATCAAGGGTCTGGGCTCTGTGGAAACCAGTTTTTTCAGGCTTTTGTTCTCTAGAGGTTTTTGTTCTTTGGTGGCTTTTTGCTCCTTTTTGTGCCGTTTTGGAGGGTTAGTTCAAAGTAAACTGTCCCCACCCAGACCTCCACCTCAGAGAGAAGCCTCAGTCTGCTCCCCTCTGGATGATCCATAACACACAGACTCTCCCTCTGAAATCTCCCCTGGAAACCACAATGTCCCACAGGCAGTGTGCATCCCCAGCCACAGTCTCAGTGGTCGCCCGAGGCCCCCACTTGTCTCTGCATGCCTATGCCACTAAAACCATGAGTGATATTTTTCTGGGCGAGCCTGATCCCGGTGGCTGCCATTGCTGGGATTGCTGTCTGGAGTCCACGCCCACAGAGGGTGCACTCACACACAGTATCCATGTAGGTCACAGAAGGCTGCAGACTGAGGGACCTGTGCGGTGCTCTCTCAGGTGCGGGTGGGGGTGCCCCCAACCCTAGTGGTGGTGCAAGCAGTGGAAATCCTCAGGCTCAGGGGCCACGGACTGGAGCCCCCACTGGGCTCTCTCAGGCATGGGTGGGCACTGGCTGTGACCATCCTGGGACTGTGGGCTTAGGACCATGCCCATGGCTGCCTGATTCCACCAGTTGCCCCATAAGACATTTTGCTCTTTTTGAGTGCTTTTAACCAGGCTCCAAGTTAATGCTGGTCCCCAGGCACAGGGCACTTTCATATTGGTGTATTCCTTTCCAATGGGCCTCTTCTTGTGGCTCCCTCCCCCTTCTGTTTATCCTCAGATATCTTTCTGAGCATTCCTACACTGCTTTACCCCTCCACTGATGATTTTCTGCCCCCGTAGAGATCCAGAACTGTATAGTCTTACATCTCAGGCTGATTTCATGGGTGATCAGAGTGTTCTGGTAGATATTTAACTCACTTCAAGGGACCAGTTGAAACAGGGTCTCCTACTTTTCTGCCATCTTGCCCCTCCTCTACTAAACATTTAAAAGAGAAATCATACCTATTCCACTGAAGCTGTTTCAAAAAGTAGTAATGGAAGGAAAACTAAACTCATTCTATGAGCCCAGTATTTCCTTGATCCCCAACCCAAGCAAAGACCCCATCAAAAAGGAGAATTACAGACCAATATCTCCAATGAGCATGGATGCCAAAATACTCAACAAGATCCTAGCTAATAAGAATCAACAGTACAGGGGCTCCTGGGTGGCTCAGTGGGTTAATGCCTCTGTCTTCGGCTCAGGTCATGATCTCAGGATCTTGGGATCGGGCCCCACATGAGACTCCCAGCTCAGCAGGGAGCCTGCTTCCTCCTCTCTCTGCCTGCTTCTCTCTGCCTGCCTCTCTGCCTACTTGTAATCTCTCTCTGTGTCAAATAAATAAATAAAATCTTTTAAAAAAAAGAATCAACAGTACATTGAAAGATTTATTCACCACCACCAGGTGGAATTTATTCTTGGGATGCAAGCGTGATTCAACATTCACAAATCAATCAACAGGTTAGATCACATTAACAAAAGAAGCGATAAGAACCATATGATCCTCTCAATTGATGCAGACAAAGCATTTGACAAAATATAGCATCTTTTCTTAAAGAAAACTGTCCCCAGTGTAAGGATAGAGGGAACATACCCCAATATCATAAGATCCATTTATGGAAACCCCACAGCGAATATCATTCTCAATGGGGAAAAGCTGAAATCTCTTCCCTTAAGGTCAGGAACATGATAGGGATACCCACTCTCACCACTGTTGTTCAACATAGTATTAGAAGTCCTAGCCTCAGCAACCAGAGAACAAAAAGAAGTAAAATGCATTCAAATTGGCAATGAAGACATCAAAATCTCTTTCTTTATAGGTGACATGATTCTTTATGTGGAAAACCCGAATGACCACCCGGAATTGCTAGAACTCATACAGCAATTAAGCAACGTGGCAGGATATAAAATCAATGCATAGATCAGTTGCATTTCTATACACTAACAATGTGACTGAAGAAAGAGAAGTTAAGGAATCAATTCCACTTACAATAGCACCCTAAACCCATAAGACCTAGGAAGAAGAAACCTAACTAAAGAGGTTAACGGTCTCTACTCTAAAAACTATAGAACACTTATGAAATAAATGGAGGAAGAAGACACAAAGAAATGGAAAAACATTCCATGCTCATGGATTGGAAGAATAAACATTGTGAAAATGTCTATGCTGCCCAGAGTAATCTACACATTCAGTGCAATTCCTATCAAAATACCATCAACATTTTCCACAGAGCTGGAACAAACAATCCTAAAAATTTTCATGGAAACTGAAAAGACCACAAATTGCCAGGGGAATGTTGAAAAAGAAAACCAAAGCTGGAGGCATCATAATGCCTGACTTCAAGCTATAATGCAAAGCTGTGATCATCAAGACAACATGATATTGGCAAAAACAGATACATAGAACAATGGATCATCAAATCTGTGGTCAACTAATCTTCAACAAAGCAAGAAATAATATCCAATGGAAAAAGACAATCTCTTCAATAAATGGCGCTGGAAAAATTGGACACCTACCTGCAAAGGAAGAGACTGGACTAGTCTCTTAAACCATACACAAAGATAAAGTCAAATGGCTGAAAGACCTAAATGTAAGACAGGAATCCATCAAAATCCTACAGGAGAACACAGTTAATAACCTCTTCTATATTAGCCACGGCACCTTCTTTGAAGATATGTCTCCAAAGGCAAGGGGAAAAAAGCAAAAATGGACTTTTGGGACTTCATCAAGATAAAAAACTTTCTCACAGAAAAGGAAACATTCAACAAAACTAAGAGATTACCCACGGAATGGGAGAAATGTTTGCAAATGACATTATAAATAAAGGGCTGGTATCCATGATCTATAAGGAACTTCTCAAACTCAATGCCCAAAGAACAAATAATCTAGCCAAGAAATGGCAGAAGACATGATCAGACACTTCGTCAGAGAAGATATTCAAATGGCTAACAGAGACATGAAAAAATGTTCACCATCCCTAGCCATCAGAGAAATACAAGTCAAAAACATAATGAGATACAACATTATACTAGTTAGAATGGTTAAAATTAATAAGGCAGGAAACAATAAATGTTGGAGAGGATATGGAGAAAGGGGAACTCTCTTACACTCATGGTGGGAATGCAAGCTGGCAAAGCCACTCTGAAAAATGGTATAGAGGTTGCTCAAGATGTTAAAAATAGAGCTACCCTACAACCCAGCAAGTGCACTACCATGTATTTACCTCAAAGATACAGATGTCGTGAAAAGAAGGAGCACCTGCACCCCACTGTTTATAGCAGCAATGTCCACAATCACCAAACTGTGGAAGGAGAGGAGATGCCCTTCAACAGATGAATGGATAAAGAAGATATGGTTCATATATACAGTGGAATATCACTCAGCCATCAGAAGGAATGAATACCCACCATTTGCATTGACATGGATTGAACTGTAGGGTATTATATTAAGTGAAAGCAATCAATCAGATAAAGATAATTATGATATGTATTCATTTGTATGTGGAATATAAGGAATAGTGCAGAGGATCATAGTGGATGGTAGGGATAACTGAATGGGAAGAAATCAGAGAGGGAGACAAATCATGAGAGACTTGATTTTGGGAAACAAACTGAGTGTTACAGAAGGGCGTGTGTTGGGGGATGGGGTAACTGGGTTATGGGTATTAAGGAGGGCACCTGTTGTGATGAGCACTGGGTGTTATATTCAACTAAGGAATCATTGAACACTACTTCAAAACCTAATGATGTACTTTCTGTTGGCTAACTTAACATATTAAAAAAGTAAAAATAAAATAAAATAAAAAATAAAAAAATATATATATGTATATATGATGGAAAATTCTTCAGTCATCCGAAGGTATGTAATATTACATTTTACATCAATGTGGGTGGAACTGAAAGGCAATATGCTGAGCAAAATAAATTAGTCAGAGAAAGACAAGTATCATATGGTTTTACTCTTATGTGGAATATAAGAAATAACACCGAGGCTCATAGGGGAAGGGAGGGAATACTGAATGGCAAGTCATGAGAAAGGGATATAGGGATGCCTGGGTGGCTCAATCAGTCTGCCTTTGGTTCAGGTCATGATCCCAGGGTCCTGGGATCGAGTTCTGCATCATTCTCTTTGCTCAGTGGGGAGCCTGCTTCTCCCTCTGCCTCCTCTCCCTGCTCATGCTCTCTCTCCCTCTACCTCTCTGACAAATAAATGAAATTTTTAAAAAAGTAGGACAAAAAAAGACAACAACAAACTGATGGTTGCTGGGGGTAGATGTGTTGGGGGATAGGGTAGCTATGTGATGCACATTAAGTAGAGCACACGATGTGATGAGCACTGTGTGTTATATGCAACCGATTAATTACTGAACTCTACATCTGAAATTAATGATGGTGGCTAATTGAAATTAAAAAGAAAAAAAGGTTGTTGCTTGTATTTTGTTTAGGATTTGACAGATTCTTGCTTCACACTTAGATCTTTCATCCACTGTAAGATTATTTTTGTTTATGTTTGTGAAACTGTCCAAATTCATTCTTCCATATGTGGCTGTCCAATTTTCTCAACACAATTTGTGGAAGACACTCTTTATTCAATTGGATATTGTTCCTGCTTTGTTGAAAGTTAGTTGACCACAGCATTGATGGTCCATTTCTGGGTTCTCTATTCGGTTCCACTGATCTATGTGTCTGTTTTTGTGCTATTACCATAATGTCATGATGATTACAGCCTTGTACTACAGCTTGAAGTTCAGAATTGTGTTATCACCATGTACGGTTTTCATTTACACCATTCCTCTGGCTATAATGGATCTTATTGTGGTTCCATAAAAACCTGAGGATTGTTTGTTTTACCTTTGTGAATAATGTGGATGGTATTTTGATAAGGATTGCATTCCATGTGTAAGTTGCTCTGGGTAGCATAGACGTTTTCACAATATTATTCTTCCAATCCATGAATGTGGTATATTTTTCCATTCCTTTGTGTCTTCATCAATTTCTTTCATAAGTGTTCTATAATTTTCAAGGTAGAGATACTTTACCACGTTGGTTTGGTTTATTCCTAGTTATCTTATGGTTTTTGGTGCAATCATAAATGAGATTGATTCTTTGATTTCTTTTTCTTCTGCCTCATTTTTAGTGTATAGAAATGCAACTGACTTCTGCACATTGATTTTATATCCTATAACTTTGATGAATTTCTGTATGAGTTCTAGTAATCTTTTGGTGTAGTCTTTTGGGCTTTCTACATAGAGTATCGTGTGGTTTGAGAGCAGTGAATGTTTGACTTCTTTTTTGCTACTTTTGTCCCCTTCCTCCCTCCCTCCCTTCTTTCTTTCTTTCTTTCTCTTTCTTTCTTGATTGCTAAGACTAGGTGTTCCAGTACTATGTGGAACAACGGTAGTGAGAATAAGACATCCCTATTGTGTTCCTGACCTTAGGCGAAAAGTTCTCAATTTTTCCCCTTTGAGAATGATATTCACTGTGGGCTTTTCATAGATGGCTTTTATGATATTGAGATATGTTTCTTTTATCCCTATATGGCGGAAAGTTTTCATAGAGAAAAGATCCTGCTTTTGTCAAATTCTTTTTGTGCATCTATTGAGAGGATCATATGGTTCTTGGCTTTTCTTTTCTTAATGTGGTGTATCACATTGATTGATATTTGGATATTAAACTTCCCTGCAGCCCAGGAACAAATCCCACATGCTCGTGGAGAAAAATCCTTTTAATGTACTGTTGGATTTGATTAGCTAGTATCTTGGTGAGAATTTCTACATCCATGTTCATCAGGGAGATTGGTCTGTAATTCTCCTTTTACATGGGGTGTTTGTCTGGTATTGGGACCAAGGTAATACAGGCCAGCCAGAATGAAACTGGACGTTTTCCTACCATTTTATTTTTATTTTATATATTTTATTTTTTTAAATTTTTTTCAGTGTTCTAAGAGTCATTGTTTGTTCACCACACCCAGTGCTCCACGCAATATGTGCCCTCCTTAATACCCACCACCAGACTCATCCATCCCTCCTCCCCCCCCGTAATCCTCAGTTTGTTTCTCAGAATCCACAGTCTCTTATCTTTCATCTCCCCTTCCAATTTACCCCAATTCACATTTCCTTTCCTTCTCCTAATGTCCTCCATTTTATTCCTTATGTTCCACAAGTAAGTGAAACCATATGATAATTGACTTTCTCTGCTTGGCTAATTTCACTCAGCATAATGTCCTCCAGACCCGTCCATGTTGACACAAAAGTTGGGTATTCATCCTTTCTGATGGCTGCATAATATTCCGTTGTATATATGGACATCTTCTTTATCCATTCATCTGTTGAAGGACATCTAGGCTCTTTCCACAGTTTGGCGATTCTGGACTTTGCTGCTATGAACATTGGGGTACATATGACCTTTCTTTTCACTACATCTGTATCTAGGGGGTAAATACCCAATAGTGCAATTGCAGAATCATAGGGTAGCTCTATTTTTTATTTTTTGAGTAACCTCCACATTGTTTTCCAAAGTAGCTGTACCAGCTTTTATTCCCACCAACAGTGTAAGAGGGTCCCCCTTCCTCCACATCCTCTCCAATACTTGTTGTTTCCTCTCCTGTTGATTTTGGTCATTCTAACTTGTGTAAGGTGGTATCTCAATGTGGTTTTGATTTGAATTTCTGTGGTGGCAAGTGATGATGAATATTTTTTCATGTCTATTAGCCATTTGTATGTCTTGCTTGGAGAAGTGTCTGTTCATGTCTTCTGCCCATTTTTTGACATAATTATCTGTTTTTTGGGCATTGAACTTGAAAAGTTCTTTATAGATCTTGGATATCAGCCCTTTGTCTCTAGTGTCATTTGCGAATATCTTCTCCCATTCCTTGGGTTGTCTCTTTGTTTTGTTGACTATTTCCTTTGCCATTCAGAAGCTTTTCATCTTGACGAAATCCCAAAAGTTCATTTTTGCTTTTGTTTCCTTTACCTTTGGAGACATGTCTTGAAAGAAGTTGCTGTGGCTGATGTTGAAGAGGTTGCTGCCGATATTTTCCTCAAGAATTTTGATAGATTCCTGCTTCACATTTAGGTCTTTCATCCATTTTGAGTTTATCTTGTGCATGGTGTGAGAGAATGGTCGCGTTTCAGTCTTCTATACATAGCTGTCCAATTTTCCCAGCACCATTTATTGAAGAGACTGTCTTTTTTCCACTGGATATTTTTTCCTCCTTTGATGAAGAGTAGTGGACCATAGAGTTGAGGGTCCATATCTGGGCTCTCCACTCTGTTCCATTCTATGTGGGTGTTTTTGTGCCAATACCATGCTGTCTTGATGATCACAGCTTTGTAGTAAAGCTTGAAATCAGGCAACGTGATGCCCCCAGCTTTGTTTTTCTTTTTGACATTTCCTTAGTGATTCAGGGTCTTTTCTGGTTCCATACAAATTTTAGGTTTGTTTGTTCCAGCGCTTTGAAAAATGCCAGTAGAGTTTTGACCAGGATGGCATTGCTCTATAGATTTCTTTGGACAGTATAGACATTTTAACAATATTTATTCTTCTGATCCAAGAGCACGGAATGCTTTTCCATCTTTTTGTGTATTCTTCAATTTCTTTCATGAGTGTTCTGTAGTTCCTCGAGTACAGATCTTTTACCTCTTTGGTTATGTTTATCCCAAGGTATCTCATGGTTCTTGGTGCTATAGTAAATGGAATCAGTTCTATAATTTCCCTTTCTATATTTTCATTGTTAGTGTATAAGAAAGCAACTAATTTTTGTGGATTGATTTTGTATCCTGCCACATTATTGAATTGCTGTATGAGTTCTAGTCTTTTTGGTGTGGAGTCTTTTGGGTTTTTCATATAAAGTATCATGTCATCTGTGAAGAGAGGGAGTTTGACTTCTTATTTGCCAATTTGTATGCCTTTTATTTCTTTTCTTTTTGTCTGATTGCTGTTGCTAGGACTTCGAGTACTATGTTGAACAACAGTGACAAGAGTGTGCATCCTTGTTGTGTTCCTGATCTGAATGAGAAGGCTATCAGTTTTTCCCCATTGTAAATAATATTTGCTGTGGGTTTTTCATAGATGGATTTCATGAACTTGAGTAATTTTCCCTCTATTCTTATACTCTGAGGCATTTTAATCAGGAAAGTATGCTGTATTTTGTCAAATGCCTTTTCTGCATCAATGAAGAGGGCCATGTGGTTCTTTTCTCTTCTCTTATTTATGTGTTCCATCACATTGATTGATCTGCGAAAGTTAAAGACTCTTGTATCTCAGTGATAAATGCCACCTGATAGTGGTAGATAACCTTCTCTTTAAAAATTAATTTTTATTTTTTTTCAGTGTTCCATGATTCATTGTTTATGCACCACACTCTGTGCTCCATGCCATATGTGTCCTCCTTAATACCCACCACCAGGTTCACTAATCCCCCCATGCCTTCTCCTCTAAAACCCTCAGTTTGTTTCTCGGAGTCCATAGTTTCATGGTTTGACTCCCCCTCCGATTTCCCCTAATTCACTTTTCCTTTCCTTTTCCAAATGTCCTCCATTTATTCCTTATGCTCCACAGTTAAGGAAACCATATGATAATTGACTTTCTCTCCTTGACTTATTTCAGTCAGCATAATCTCCTCCAGTCCCGTCCATGTTGATTCAAAAGTTGGATATTTATCCTTTCTGATGGCAGTGTAATATTCCATTGTATATATGGACCATATCTTCTTTAGATGGATAATCCTTTTTAATATACTGTTGAATCCTATTAACTAAGATCTTGTTGAGAATCTTGGCATCCATATTCATCAGGGATATTGGTCTGAAATTCTCCTTTTTGATGGGGTCTTTGCCTGGCTTTGGGATCAAGGTAATGCTGGCATCATAGAAAGAATCTGGAAGTTTTCTTTCTGCTTCTATTTTTTTGAAACAGATTCAGAAGAATAGGCATTATGCCTTCCTTGACTGCTTGGTAGAATTACCCTTGGAATCCATCTGGCCCTAGTCTCTTGTTTTTTGGGAGGTTTTTGCTCATTGCTTCAATCTTATTAGTAGCTATTTGTCTATTCAGGTTGTCAATATCTTCCTGTTTCAGTCTTGGGAGTTTATAGGTGTCCAGGAATGCATCCATTTCTTTTAGGTTGCTTAACCCATTGGCATACAGTTGTTAATAATAATTTTGGATGCTTGTTTCTATATCCTTGATGTTAGTTGTGACCTCCTACTTTTCAGTCATAATTTTATTAATTTGGGTCCTCTCTTTTTTCTTTCATATTAGTCTGGCCAGTGGTTTATTAATCTAATTAATTCTTTTAAAGAACCCAGCTTCTAGTTTCATTAATGTGTTGTACTGTATTTCTGCTTTCTAATTCATTGATTTCTGCTCTAATCTTAATTATTTCCCTTCTTGTGTATGGGTTGAACTTCATTTGTTTTTGATTCTCCAGTTCTTTAAGGTGTAAAGAGAGTTGGTGTATTAAGGATTTTTCTTTTTATTGAGTGAGGCTTGGATGGCTATGTATTTCCCCCTTAGGACTGCCTTTGCCATATCCCATAGGTTTTGGACCAATGTGTTTTCATTCTTGTTAGTTTCCATGAGCTGTTTAAGTTCTTCTTTGGTCTCCTGGTTGGCCCAAACATTCCTGAGAAGAATAATCTTTAGCTTCCAAGTGTTTGAATTCCTTTCAAACATTTTGTTGTTGTTGAGTTCCAGTTTCAAGGCATTGTAGTCTGAGAATATGCAGGAAATAATCTCAGTCTTTTGGTATCAGCTGAGACCTGATTTGTGACCCAGTATGTGGTCTATTCTGGAGAAAGTTCCATGTGCACTCTAGAAGAATGAGTATTCTGCTGTTTTAGCGTAGAATGTCCTGTATATATCTATGAAGTCCATCTGGTCCAATGTGTCATTCAAAGCTCTTGTTTCTTTGTTGACTTTCTGCTTAGATAATCTTTTCCTGAGAGTGCCATGTTAAGATCCCCTATAATTAACATATTCTTATTAATATGTCTTTTTATTTTCATTAACAGTTTGCTTATGTAGTTGGTTGATCCCATGTTGGGCATAGATATTTACAATTGTCAGATCTTCTTGTTAGATAGATCCTTTAAGGATGATGTAGTTTCATTCTATATCTGTGACCAGTCTTTAGCTTAAAATCTAAATTGTCTGATATGAGAATTACTACCCCATCTTCTGTCAGTCACTTCTGCTTTGACTCTTGGAAAGGACCCAGAAACCCTCCAGGGAAAGCAACCAGAGAACAAAAGCCCCCTAAAACTAGTTTTCCCTGAGTCCAACCACTACCACCAGTGGCAAGACAATTTTGCCCAAACAGGGCTGCCTGAGTAACAGTGCAGCAAGGCCCTCCCCCACCAAAAGACAGGCTGAAGGAAAAAGAGGCCAAGAACCCTAAAGTCTCTATAAAGCAGGTTGATCTTGCTTGGATTGTGGTCAATAGTTTGGACTCTGTACATTCCCTCAACCACTTCTCACCAGAATGACTAGGTGAGGAAACCCAAATGCAGGAAAAATTCAGACTGTGACCTCTGTCACTGAACTAATGGATATGGATGTAATCAAGATGTCAGAAATAGAATTCAGGGTAACAGTTATGCAAACAATAGCTACACTGGAGAAAACCATTAGTGGCAACATAGATTCTCTAAGCACAGAAGTGAGAGCTGATCTGTCAGAACTTAAAAATGCTATCAATGAGATCCAATCTAATCTAGATACTCTAACAGTTAGAGTAAATGAGGCAGAAGAATGAATTAGTAATCTAGGTGACAAAATGATAGAAAATAAGGATCAGGAGGAGGCCTGGAACAAACAGCTTGGAATCCATGAAAACAAAATTAGAGAAATAAATGAAACCATGAAACATTCCAATGTCAGAATTATTGGGATCCCTGAGGGGGTAGAGAGAGATAGAGGACTAGAAGATATAGTTGAGCAAATATTAGCTGAAAATTTCCCTAATATGGGAAATGAAACAAGTGATTATGTCCTAGGTACAGAGAGAACACCCCCCCCCCAAGATCTATGAAGGTAGAACGACCTCTAGACATGTGATAGTGAAACTCATGAATCTTAAATCCAGAGAAAATATCTTAAGGGCATCTAGGGCCTTATATACAGAGGGAAGAATATCAGAATAACATCATATCTGTCCACAGAAACCTAGCAAGCCAGAAAGGGCTGGCAAGACATATTCAGGGCATTAAATGAGAAGAACATGTAGCCAAGAATACTTATTTGGCAAGGTTGTCATTTATAGTGGATGAAGAGATAAAGAGCTTCCAAGACCAGCAAAGACTGAAAGAATTTGTGATCACCAAGCTGGCCCTGCAAGAAATATTAAGGGAAGTTTTACAAAAGAGGAAAGACCCCAAGACTGATATAGAACAGAAATTTCAGAGACAATCTATAGAAACAAGGACCACACAGGCAACAGGATGACATTTAAAACTTATCTTTCAATAATCACTCTCAACGTAAACTGCCTAAATGCTCCCATAAAACGGCACAGGGTTTCAGATTCGATAAAAAGATAGGATCCATCCACATGCTGTCTACAAGAGACCCAAAACACAAAGTACATTCAGACTGTAAGTGAGGGGATAGAGAACAATCTTTCATGCCAACGGACATCAAAAGAAAGCTGGGGTAGTGATTCTCATAACAGACAAATTAGATATTAAGCTAAAGACTGTAGTCAGAGATACAGAAGGACACTACATCATTCTTAATGGATATATCCAACAAGAAGATCTAAAAATTGTAAATATCTATGCCACCAAATTGGATCAACCAGCTACATAAGCCAACTGTTAATCAAAATAAAGAGACATTTATAATAATATGTTAATTGTAGGGGATCTTAACACTCCACTCTCAGAAATAGACAGATTATCTAAGCAGAAAATCAACAAAGAAACAAGAGCTTTGAATAACACACTGGACCAGGTGGACATCACAGATATATTCAGAACATTCTACCCTAAAACAACAGAATACTCATCTTCCCAAGCACACGTGGTACTTTCTCCAGAATAGACCACATACTGATCCACAGACTGGGTCTCAACCAATACCAAAAGACTGAGATTACTCCCTGCATATTCTCAGACCACAATGCTTTGAAACTGGAACTCAATCACAAGAAAAAGTTTGGAAGAAATTTGAACACTTAGAAGCTAAATACCATCCTGTTCAAGAGTGTTTGGATCAACCAGGAAGTCAAAAAAGAACTAAAAGAACTCATGGAAACCAAAGAGAATGAAAACACATTGGTCCAAAATCTATGGGATATGGTAAAGGTGGTTCTAAGGGGGAAATACATAGCCATCCAAGCCTCACTCAAAAAAATAGAAAAATACCGAATACACAAACTCTCTTTGCACTTTAAAGAACTGGAGAATCAACAACAAAAGAAACCTAACCTATACACAAGAAGGGAAATAATTAAGATTAGAGCAGAGATCAATGAATTAGATACCAGAGATATTGTAGAACACATTAACAAAACTAGAAGCTGGTTCTTTGAAAGAATTAATAAGATTGATAAACCACTGGCCAAACTAATTCAAAAGAAAAGGGAGAGGGCGCAAATTAATAAAATTATGAATGAAAGGGAAGAGATCACTACTAACACCAAGGAAATAGAAACAATCCTCAGAAAATATTATCAACAGCTCTATTCCAATAACTTAAGCAACCTAGAATAAACAGATGTACTCCTGGAAACCTATCAACTTCGAAGACTGAAACAGGAAGAAATTGACAACCTGAATAGGCAAATATCTAGTCACAAGATTGAAGCAGTGATCAAAGACCTCCCAAAAAACAAGAGTCCAAGACCCGGTGATTTCCCTGGGGAATTATACCAACCATTCAAAGAAGAAATAATGTGTATTTTCCTGAAGCTTTTTCAAAAAATAGAAATAGAAGGAAATCTTCCAGACTCCTTCTCTGAGGCCAGAATCACCTTGTTCCCTAAACCAGGCAAAAAAACCTATTAAAAAGGAGAATTTCAGGGCGCCTGGGTGGCTCAGTGGGTTAAAGCCTCTGCTTTCGGCTCAGGTCATGATCTCAGGGTCCTGGGATCAAGGCCCGCATCGGGCTCCCTGCTCAGCGGGGAGCCTGCTTCCCCCCCCTCTCTCTCTGCCTGCCTCTCTGCCTCCTTGTGATCTCTCTCCCTCTGTGAAATAAATAAATAAAATCTTTAAAAAAAAAAGGAGAATTTCAGACCAATATGCCTGATGAATATGGAAGCCAAGATTTTCAAGAAGATCTAGCTAATAGGATCCCAGAGTACATTAAAAAGATTATCCCCCATGACCAGGTGGGATTTATCCCTTTGATGCCAGGGAGGTTCAATATTTGCAAATCCATCAATGTGATAGAACGAATTAATAAGGGAAGTGTGCAGAACCACATGGTCTTCTCAATTGATGCAGAAAAAAACATTTGACACAGTACAGCATCTTTTCCTGATTAAAATTCTTCAAAGTATAGGATAGAGGGAACATTCCTCAACCTCATAAAATCCATCTATGAAAAACCCACAGCAAATATAGTTCTTAATGGGGAAAAGCTGAGAGCTTTTTCTTTGAGATCAGGAACACGACAAGGATGCCCACTTTTGCCACTATTGTTCAACATAGTAGTAGAATTCATAGCAACAGGAATCAGACAACAAAACAAAATAAAAGATATTGAAATTGGCAAGGAAGAAATCAAACTCTCTCTCTTTGTAGATGATATGATACTTTACATGGAAAACCCAAAAGACTCCACCCCCATATTACTAGAACTTGTACAGCAATTCAGTAATGTGGCGGGATACAAAATCAATGCAGAGAAATCAGTTGCTTTCTTATACACTAATAATATAAGTGTACAAAGAGAAATTGGAGAATCAATTCCACTTACTATAGCACCAAAAATCATAAGATACCTTGGAATAACCCTAACCAAAGAGGTAAAGGATCTGTACTCAAGGAACTACAGAAGACTCATGAAAGAAATTGAGGAAGACACAAAAAGGTGGAAAAGCATTCCATGCTCGTGGATCTGAAGAATAAACATTGTTGAGATGTCTATGCTGCTCAGAGCAATCTATACTTTCAACACCATCCTTATCAAAATACCACCAGCATTTTTCCGTGTTGAAACAAACAGTCCTAAAATTTGTATGGAACCAGAAAAGATCCCAAATTGCCAAGGAAATGTTGAAAAAGAAAAACAGAGCTGGGGGCATCACGTTGCATGACTTCAAGCTCTGATCACCAAAACAGCATAGTACTGGCACAAAAACAGATACACAGACCAATAGAACAGAGTAGGGAGCCCAGATATGGACCCTGAACTCTATTGTCCACTACTCTTCGATAAAGCAGGAAAAAATATCCAATGGAGAAAAGACAGTCTTTTCAATAAATGATGCTGGGAAAATTGGACAGCCATATACAGAAGAATGAAACTCGACCATTCTCTTACACGATACACAAAGGTAATCAGTGCATGGATGAAAGCCTTCAATGTGAGACAGGAATGCATCAAAATCCTAGAGGAGAACATTGGCAGTAACCTCTTCGAGATTGGCCACAGAGACTACTTTCAAGACACGTCTCCAAAGGCAAGGGAAACAAAAATGAAAATGAACTTATGGAATTTCATCAAGATAAAAAGCTTCTGAAGCTTCTGCACAGCGAAGGAAACAGATAACAAAGCAAAGAGGCTACCCACGGAACGGGGAGAAGATATTTGCAAATGACACTACACACAAAGGGCTGATATCCAAGATGTATGAAGAACTCCTCAAACTCAACACCCTTAAAACAAATAATCAAGTCAAAAAATAAGTAGAAGACATGAACAGACACCTCTCCAAAGAAGACATGCAAATGACAAACAGGCACATGAAAAAAGTGTTCATTATCCTCAGCCATCATGGAAATTCAAATCAAAACCACATTGAGATACCACCTTACAACAGTTAGAATGCCAAAATTAAAAAGGCAAGAAACAACAAATGTTGGAGAGGTTGTGGGGAAAGGGGAACCCTCTAACACTGTTGGTGGGAATGCAAGTTGGGGCAGCCACTTTGGAAAACAGTGTGGATGTTCTTCAAAATGTTAAAAATAGAACTAGCCTATGCCCCTGCAATTGCACTACTCAGTATTTACCCCAATGATACAGATGTAGTGAAAAGAAGGGCCATTTGCACCCTAATGTTCATAGAAGCAATATCCACAATAACCAAACTGTGGAAAGAGCAGAGATGCCCTTCAACAGATGAATGGATAACGAAGATATGGTCCATATACACAATGGAATATTACTCAGCCATTAGAAAGGATGAATACCCAATTTTTGCATTAACATGGATGGGACTAGGGAAGATTAGCCTGAGTGAATATAAGTCAAGCAGAGGAAGTCAATTATCAAATGATTTCACTTACTTGTGGAACATAAGGAATACCATGGAGGACATTACAAGTAGAAAGGATAAAATGAGGTGGGAGGAATCAGAGGTGGAAGTGAATCATGACAGAATGTGGACTCTGAGAAACAAACAGGGTTTTAGAGGGAAGGGGGTTGGGGGAATGGTTTGGCCTGGTGATGGGTATTAAGGAGGGCACATATTGCATGGAACAATGGGTGTTATATGTAAACAATGAATCATGGAACCCTACATCAAAAAATAATGACGTACTGTATGGTGACTAATATAACATAATAAAAATAATGAAAAAAATAATTTCTATCTCTTAGTTGATATTGTTATTTTGTTGATGAACCATATTCCTGATATCCTTTTTTCTTTTTTTTCATGTTTTTCTATAGCTCTTTAAGCATATTTAAAATTGTTATTTTAAGTCCTTTTATATTATGTCTAATATTTGTGATTTCACAGTGGCAGTTTCTGTTTATTTTGTTTCTTTGAATGGGCAATGGTTTTCTATGTCTTTATATACTTTGTGGGTTTTTTTTTTGCATGATGTTGGTGTTGAAAACTGGACATTTGACTATTATAGAGTGGTAACTGGAGATGAGATTCTCCAACATCCCCAAGGTTTGCTGCTTTTTTTTTATTTGATTAGTGAAGACTTAAGTTGTCTCTTTAAAAATTTTTCAAGCTCTTTTTGCAGATTATTGTGTGTGATAACTGAATCTTTGTTACACTCATGTAAATGAGTACCTTGAATGCCAGCAACTCAAACATACAAACAAACCAAAAAGAGAAGCATGAAAAAAAAAACCCACAAACCTTTCACAGTGGATTTGCCCTGTGCTGTGTCACTCCTATAACTGAGTGATGTTTCCTCTGAACCTAAGGATCAGCCTGTTTAAGGTTTCATCTGGTCTTTTTTGAGTATGCATCTTTCCTGGCCATGTACATGGCTTCCTAAAGTTCTCCATACATATGACTGCTTTTGAATGTCATAATTTCCCAAAAAGTCTTACCTCAAGATTTCCTCTGTGCCTCATATAGTCTCTTGTAATGTCCCAGCCATATCTTGCATCATTTCTGAGGGTTTATAGTTTGCTTTGCAGCTCCTACATGCAATGTCTGCTATTTTTTTATGAATTAGGTAAAATAAAGATAAGCATCTTGCAGTTATCCTTCAGGTATCCCCTAGGCAAGTCAGAATAAGCTTATACAATGGTTTGCAAATAGTCTTCTCTGCTCCCTCTGGCTTGTAGGCAGGAACTAGGATCCAGACTTACACTCATTTAAGACCTAAACCACTGCCACTTTGGAGAGGGACTAGAAGAAAGAGTGAGTAAAAAGGCCAGAAAACTTTCATGCCATTTTGAAGGTATCTGTTTTTTTATTCAGAAATCACTTGGTTATTTTCCTAAACTCCGAAAAAATCTATTCAGTTTCTGGTTAATATTTCAGTGTTTCTTGAGGAAACAAGAGCTTGGAGCAATTTTGTTAAGGTGCTGGATTTTTCTTAAAGCTGCCCTACCTATAAAACTTCTTATGATAGTTAATAATAACACTATTCAGTCACCCATGACAAGAAACCTTGATGTATACCTAAGACTCCTTTTATTTTCCCTCATACTCTAAACTTAATTAATCACCAAAGCTTATATTTTACCTGTTAAAGATCTGACAAGTTCTGGTTCCAGTAAAGATGGTTTAAGTATACTACACACTGTCTTTTCCACTGAAAACCTTGTAGATACTGCATAAAGCAGAAATCTGAGTATAAAAAGTAAATGACGGTAGGCATATTGGGAAAGGAAATCAGAGGACTGATCCAGCAGTGATTTCTCTGCTATTTTTCTAAAACACAGACTTCTTCCTAGTAAACCAGGAAGCAGTGGTCCTAGGATCTAGAAAGTATTGTAGAAATTGCAGAAAGGGGGAAGCTCAAGTAGTTTATCCCATAAATTATATGGGTTTACCCCAGGGCTGTGTATGTATAGATCTGATCCTAAATGGCAAACACCATAAATTCTTTGAGAACTGAACTACAAGATTGATGTCCACCTAAATCCCAAACTGGCCACTGGGTGGCACAGACATGGGACAGATCTGAATAATATTGCAAACACTTAAAACTAAGTTGGCTTTAGAATCACAGCCCACAATGGCAGGTCAGAATTTTTAGCTTTAACATAATCAGGTAGATTGCCCGTTAAAATTAAAAACAATGGCCAACAGACACGAAAAGATACTGAACATCACTTAATGTTATCAGGGAAATGTAAATAAAAGCTACAATGAGGTATTACTTTACACTTGTCAGAGTGGCTATAATCAAAAACACAAGACAACACAACAAGTGTTGGTGAGGATGTGGAGAAAAAGAAACTCTTGTGCATTGTCAGTGGGAATGCAAACTGGTGCAGCCACTGTGGAAAAGAGTATGAAGTTACTAAAAAAGGTAAAAATAGAACTATCTTACAATCCAGTAATTGCACTACTATTTTCCCCAAAAGAAAAAGAAAAGGAAACTAATACAAAGGGATACATGCACCTCTATGTTTATTGCAGCATTATTTACAATAGTTCAATTATGGAAGCAGCCCAAGTGTCCATTGATAGATAAATGGATAAAGAAGATATGGTATAGACAATACAATATATAATTATATATGTATATATAATGTATATAATTCATTGATAAAAAGAGAATGAAATCTTGCCATTCACAACAACATGGGTAGAGCCAGAGAGTATAATGATAAATGAAATAAATCAATCAGAGAATGACAAGTACCATATGATTTCACTCATATGTGGAATTTAAAAATCAAAACAATTGAGCAAAGGAAAAAAAAGAGAGAGGCCAAGAAACATACTTTTGACTATAGGGAACAAACTGATAGTTTCCAGAGGGAAGGTGGAGGGGGGATGGGTGAAATAGATGATGGGGATTAAAGAATACACTTATCATGATGAGCACTGAGTAATGCATAGTGTTGTTGAATCACTGTATTAGATACCTGAAACTAATATGACACTGTATATTAATAATACTGGAATTTAAATAAAAACTTAATTAAAAACCAATAACATTCTCCATATGAATTAATCAAGACACAGTCTCATGTCATGATATTTAAAATGTTTGAGTATAACCCAAAATTATCTTATAAATAACTCATTAAAAAAAGAAATTAAAGAGATGTCAATGCTCAGATGACACAGATGTTGGAATTATAAAAAAAGTTGAAGCAGCTATTTTACTTATATTGCCGGAAATAAGGTTGAATACTTTTGATAAACAGTTTCAGCAGGAAAATACATAATATAAAAAACTAAATGGAAATTTTACTCCAATGACATGGACTGCCTACCTATTCCCCTGCACCTGAATTTCATTCTTCAGTGCTTGGCTGAGATGACACCTCTTCTAGAATGTCTTCCCTGACCAACTAAAAGGTTGGCTTGACTCTGCCTCCTCTGTGCTTCCCCAGCACTTGTATTTTATTCTGTGATTCCACTGTATGACAAATTTTGGGGTCTGTTTCCCCCCAAAGACAGCAGCATCCCCTATGTACAGGGTCTATGGGGAGACCCTTAGGCAAGCAGACCATTTTCTGCTATTAGCTGTGACTTGCTTTTTCACCCTTGATCTTCCCCAGCCCCTGTCTTTCAGCTTTCTGAAATTCAATAGAATAAAAAACATCTTGCATTGTTTGGGTCTAGGAGAAGGTGTTTTCAGATGCAAAGAATGAATGTATTTGATAATAATAACATGATTTGCATCCATTCTGAAAAGGAAAGGCTTCTTTTTAATTCTATAATTTTATTTTATATTCAAAAATGGATATCCATAGCTTTTATATGGAACCTGTCCCCTGTTGGAACCCCTCTAATAACCTTTTTTGCCCCCTGTGTCCAAGCAGCTGGACAGTTCATTCTAGGGCTCTAAGAAGTATAGGCAAAGTTTTTCAGCTGTTCCTTAGTATGATTCGTGGCTCCCTATTTTGGTTTCTTGAGGGTTTGGTTGCTGTGGATTTTCCAGTATTGGTTTTCTCACACCAAGGCCTATGAATCTACATCAGTGTATGTTTTTATAAACATGTTCCTGCCACTTTGGAGATAGGAAGATGTCAGATACTAATCAGGAAGTGATGTTCATGGCTCAGTAGGAAAGATGGACTTGATGCAAGTCACTCAACAAGGGCAGAACATCAACTTTTTGCTGAGTGATGATCTCTCTCTTTTTTCCATATGCACACATACACACATGCATACACACACAGACGCCCTGAAGAAAGGCTGAATATTTCAAAAGATTACAGATGTTGTAACTTACTAACTTTTGGAAGTCTCATTTTTTTTTCCTGGACTTCGGTTTCCCCACCAGCGTTATGGAAACTTTGGACTAGGTGCTTTCTAAGGACCTTGTGAGACTTAGGGACTGCTTCTTCTTGAAGTAATAAACTGAAGAGGTGTTGTGGACTGGAATGATCAGGGATAGTGATGGGGAGAGACAGTCAGATTCGGTAATTATACGGTAGAGCTGGATATCTGTATTTTAAAATGTTCCCTAAATGATCCAATGCAACTAGCTAATGGGAAACCAGGCATCACTGGTTCCTTTCCTTGAACACCCCCATATTTGCCCAATCCCTTCTTTTCTTTTTTTTTAAATTTTATTCTTTGCCCAAGGGGTACAGGTCTGCGAATCATCAGGCTTACATCTTTCACAGCATTCACCAAAGCACAAACCCTCCCCAATGTCCATAACCCATCTACCCTATCCCTACCCTCCCACCCCCTAGTAACCCTCAGTTTGTTTTGTGAGATTAGGAGTCTCTTACGGTTTTTTTTTAAGATTTTATTTATTTATTTGACAGAGAGAGAGAGAGAGAGAGAGAGAGAGAGAGAGAGAGAGAATTCACAAGTAGGCAGAGAGGCAGGCAGAGAGAGAGGAGGAAGCAGGCTCCCCACTGAGTAGAGAGCCTGATGCGGGGCTTGATCCCAGGACCCTGAGATCGTGACCTGAGCCGAAGGTAGAGGCTTTAACCCACTGAGTCACTCAGCCCTCCTCCAATCCCTCACTTTCAATGCATTCATATGCACCTAAAGAACTCCTTGGGCCTATGATCAAACAGAGATCCAGGGACAGTGACCTGGGCTTCTCTCCCTCTTGGGAAAAACAAACCAAACCAAACAGGACCATTCTTTTTTTGTGTGTTTCTACCTGTGTCAATGTATCTTAAACCTCTAAGGTTGAACCTAAGGCTAAATAATTCCAGGGCCCAAAATTTTTGCCCAGATTATATCATCATCCCCTCCACCTAAATTCCTGCTCATCTTTCAGTGCATCTAACAGATTCCACTTTCTTTTCGAAGAAATCTAACTAGCTCCACCTGCGAGATACTTTATTTATTCTGTCAACTCCTATAACACTTTTAGGCTGGATGTGGTGTGGGTGTGTGTGTGTGTGTGTGTGTGTGTGTGTGTGTGTGTGTGTGTGTGTGTGAGAGAGAGAGAGAGAGAGAGAGGGAGGGAGGGAGGGAGGGAAAGGAAGAGAAAATAAGAAAGAGTCAGAGAGCCAGAGAAAACTGTGAGAACACTCAGGGCAGTGAGATGTGTCTTTTCCCCCTGTCCACAGTATGACAGTCTTATCTGAGCAGTGAGTGGCAAACCATGAACAGAACTATACTATTTTAGACAGGGAGGTCAAGAAAGTTCTTTCTAAGGAGGTGATGTGTGCAGAGAGAGCTAAATGAAGTGCAGAAACAAGCCACATTCATGGCCTTCTGTGAAGAATTACTCCCAACACACAAGTCTAAGAATAGCCTCTTGGGCTGAAAGGTCACTTTTCATTAGTTCTTATGCTCAAGATTAAGGATTTTGAACTCTTTGGGTTTGTTGGAACCTACTCAGAGGTACCTTGGGATCTTAAAGCCCAATTCATCCAGACCAAGTCTGCTTGGAATTGCTTTATGTGCTTATGTTCTAGTGAAAAGTGTTATTTGAACATAGTGGGACTTTTTTAGTTTTGTTTTTGTAGTTTCAAGATTTTAGTTAAATTACAGTTAGTTAAGAGAAGAGTTAAGATGGTGGAGGAGTAGGGGAACCCTAGGCTTGCCTCATCCCTCAAAAACAGCTAGATAAATGTAAAATCATTCTTAACATCCAAGAAATTGATCTGAAGACTTAGAGAAAAAGAAAACTGCACATCTACATGTATAAAAGTGGTCATATCATAGAAAGTAGGAGCTGTGGAGAATTGATGTGAGGGAGAAAAGAATTGTGGGAGCTACACAAGAGAGGGACCCCTGATTATATAGAGAGGAATTCCCCATACAGATTCTATCTATTTCTAAAAGACGATTTATTTATTTTTTTGACAACATGTGCCCTCTATAATACCCATCACCTAGCTATCCCATCCATCCACCCCCTTCCCTTCTGAAACCTTCAGTTTGTTTTCTGGAGTCCAGAGTCTCTCATGGTTTGTTTCCTTCTCTGATTTCTTCCCCTTCAGTTTTCCCTCCCTTCCCCAATGGTCCCCCATGTTATTCCTTATGTTCCACATATGAGTGAAACCATATGATAATTGTCTTTCCTGAGAGGGAGAGAAAGGGGGAGAGAGAAGGAAAGAGAGAGAAAGTGGGAGAGAAACAGTAAAAGCAATGCACAGGGATTGCACAAGAAAGACTCTTCCCAAAACCATTGACTAGGAAAAGGAGAGGGGCTGACTACTGCAAGTATTTATAAGTGGTGGAGCTCTAAGTCTGAAGATTTAGATAGAAGTCCACACCATAGCCATGTCATACTTGGTGAGCTTAGCAGTGCTCTGATGGGGAAGGAGGGTGGAGGCTGGGGAATGGGCAGTGTGGTTTGAGGATCCCCTGGGTTGCACGGAAAGAAACAGTCCACTTACACAGTGCATTTGGGGGTGGTGGCACAACCCCTCCAGGGACAAAAGAGATGGTAGGTGCCAACATGCTGCTCTGTTCTCTAGCATAGGAAGAGATACCCCTGCAAAGGGCAGCAAACTTTGGTGCTGGCATTGTGCTGCACTTTACCATAAACTCTGAACCAACCAGGAGGAGTTAAGATGGTGGAGGAGTAGGGAGCCCTAAATTTATCTCTTCCCATGTACACAGTTAGATAGTTACCAAATCATTCTGAATACCTGAGAAATCAATCAGAGATCTGAGAAAAAAAATGCTGCAAGTCTATAAGTAGAAAAGCAACCACCTTTAGGAAGGTAGGAGATGCAGAGACTTGAACCCAGTGTGATATAGGTGAGGATATGTCAGAGGGGAGGGAGCCTGCTTAAGGAGTCTACTTCAAAGTATTATAAGCAGATTAATGAAAAATCAGAACTTTAGAAGTCTACTACAGTGGGGAATATCCCTGGCTTAAAGGTGCTCAGGTGATGAAGTGGGGCAGAATCCCAAGTGGGACAGTGTGGTCTCAGGATCCTCAGGTGCTGGGAGCCACATGGGCCTCACTGGCTGAGACAGTCACAGCATGGAAATGGCAGCGTTTGCACAGCTCCTGCTAACCAAAGAGAACCTGGTATCTTCTCCCACTACTTCTGATCCCTATCTCAGGATTAATCCTCTTACTTATAATTAGGCCTCCAGACACTCCTAACCAGGCCAAGATTGTCAACCAAAACCATATGCATAGAATCAGACACTTAGCCCCATGGCAAGGACCTTAGATCCTATCTCTGTAACAGTTCCTCCTACTGTTATCTCTTTGAGCTCTTGTAGATCAGGAGAAAGAATTTTAAGACACCTTGAAGCCCTGGAGCTAGGAGTTAGCTTTTCCCGAAGAACAAGAGCCTTATCTAAAGATAAGGCATGAACAAAAGCAGAGCACTGGTTACTACATGTTTCCTTAGTGATTAATGGCAAGTTATGGTACCCTCCTCGAATCCTGCATTCCAAGAATATCCTTGTGATACCCACTACAACTTTCCCATATATAGCAGTGTTTACAATGAAGATGCAGATGTAATAGTTAAATACAAAGGCAGGAGGGACAAACCCATTACAGGCTATACTACTTAAAATAGATAACCTGTCTCTATCCTGGCCAGGGAGGATTGACCCATGGAAAAAATGCAAAAAATGTCTTTTTACTAATCAAAGTGCTTTGTATCTCTAAAAGTAATTAATCTTAAAGATCATGGCCTTGTTGTCATGTCATGTACCACCTGACTTATTGCCTATAAATAAAGGTACTGAGACCAGCAGAGTAGAGATGCCTGCTTGGTGATCAGAAAGAATCTCTCAGCTCTCTCACTCCTTTCACCGACACCGTCCATCCTTTGGGGACCCCTGGACCTGCTGGAGCTGGCCTCTGGCACTCAGGGCCAGAAGAAGAATGGGCAGTGCCTGGATGAAGCAGAGTTCCCAGGAATAGGAACAGAGAAGCCAGCTGAAGACAGTGAGTCTAGGTGCTGGCTTTCTGATCTATGTTACTATAAACTGCAAACCACTGCATGGTCAATGCAACTGCTTTCCTGGGAGAGGTCCAGCAAAAGTCAAAATCATGGTAAGAACCCCCAGCCCCTGGGAGGAACAGCACAGGTCCACATTGCAGGAGTCCATAAAATTTGGAGTATTGAAACTCAGTTCTGTGCCTGAGATTAAAAAAATACTCAGTTACAGCCTGGGTGAACACAGAGTTTAGACAGAAACCAGGGAAACAAGAGTGATTGATTGCTTTTCTGTGAGGGCTCACTGAGGGGTGGGAGGCACGAACTTCCAGTTCAGGGGCTAGAGAGTGGGGATCAGCCATATTCATCCCACCCATTTGTGCTGAAAGCCTTCAGGGAGCAAAATGTCACATAGTTGAATCCAGAGCTGCCTACACTGAGCTTGCCCCTGTGCAAGGGAGGCACATTTGGAATAGTGCAAATCCATCTAAGAATCAGCACAACAGGCCTTTCTCACAGAAGACCAGCACAAACAATTGGCTCACACCAAGTTTATTGATCGTAGAGGGCTTCAAAGCTTCAGCTTTTGGGCTAAACAGTATACAGCATTCTTTGTATTTTTTTTAAAAGATTTTATTTATTTATTTGACATAGAGAGAGAGAGAGAGATAACAAGTAGGCAGAGAGAGAGGAGGAAGCAGGCTCCCTGCCAAGCAGAGAGCCCGATATGGGCCTCAATCCCAGGACCCTGGGATCATGACCTGAGCTGAAGGCAGAGGCTTTAACCCACTGAGCCACCCAGGCGCCCCATTCTTTGTATTTTTATTTTCTAGTTGTTTAGTATTATTTTTTCAATCATTTTCATATTTTCCATTCTTTTTAAATTTTTATATATAAGTTATACATATATTTTTAAATTTCCTTTCATTTCATTTTATTTTACTTTTATATATATATATGTATATATATATATATATATATATATATATATATATATAT
>LNAC01002054.1:0-48947 GCA_002007465.1 Ailurus styani
CGCCCCCGCCACTCCTCCCGGTGGAGGAAGGAGGGGGTCTCTCCGGGTCTGCTGCCCGTGGGGTCTCCGCTCACAAAGCCCCGGCCCGGCTGCGCTTCAGATCACAGCCCAAGGTAACCCCGAGTTGAGAGACACCTCAGCTCANTCTGAGACCTGGGAGCTCGGTCGCGCTCAGACACCCCTGGTCTTTTTGTGTCCTCGTGGGTCCTGAGACGACACTGTCCCTGCAGGGGCTTCATCTCCCGCTTGGTCTCTGGGGCGACGTCCCTCAGTGGAGCCGACTTCTAACAGTCCCGAGTCTGTGCTCCGCTGCTCTCTCCCTTGCCGGCAGCCGGCCCCTCCCCCCGGGTCTATCTTCCCGTCGCCGCAGTTTCACTTCTTCGCACATCCTACCTTCCAGAAGGTGGTCTATTTTCTGTTCCTAGAATTGCTGCTCCTCTTCTCTTCGATCTCTGGTGGAATTTGTAGGTGTTCAGAATAGTTTGATAGTTCTCTGGGTAAATTCCTGGGACCTGATGATAATCGGTCTCCTACTCCTCCGCCATCTTGCCGCTCCCCCCCACTTATTCTGCTTTCTAATTCATTAGTATTTTCAGAAAAAAATGTGAAAATGGTTTAGTTGTCTCTAGTTGAAAAGAAAGTATATCTCTTCACTGACACCATCTTTGGATAGAAAATTGAGAAAGTCATGAAATCTACCTCATAAGGTAGTTGGGCAGATTAAAAAAATAATATTTGTCAAATAATTGTAACACGGGATATATGGGTGCACAGTAAATGAATTACTCACTGGTACTTTAAAATGTCTAAGGTTATAATCCAGGACTTTATTCTATGTCTTTAACCTGGGTATATTTTTCATGTGAGAGAAATTTCTCTGATTGATGAGGAATTTAGTTTGTTTTAGGGAGTGGGGTTTTCAGCATTACCTCTAACTTCCGCCTGAATTATAGCTGTCAAACAAAGAGTGCTATTTTATGAAGTGATGCTTTTCATCTCTAAGACTTTATATGAGCCTTAGGACACCTGGGTGGCTCAATGGGTTAAGCCTCTTCCTTTGGCTCAGGTCATGATCTCGGGGTCCTGGGATCTAGCCCTGCATCTGCTCAGCAGGGAGCCTGCTTCCCCCTCTCTCTCTGCCTGCCTCTCTGCCTACTTGTGATCTCTCTCTCTGTGTCAAATAAATAAATAAAATCTTTAAAAAAAGAGTTTATATGAGACAGTGGTGATTTTCAATCAACTCTTTATTTTAAATCCCAGTTTCCATATTAAAATCACTTCTTAGGTATTTGTGAGGAATCCAAAATTTTTAAATAGAGGGAGATTAACAATATCTCAGAAATTTCTTATGGTGTCACAAAGTACTATCTAGAAAAAACAAAACAAAACAAAACAAAACAAAAAACCTCTCTTCTGTGAACCCTAATCCCTGAGTTGATAAAGTCTGTACTCGACTGGTTTACTTATTTTAATCTTTCAAGGTCAGAGGTTCTAAACTCTGATGTGTTTTGGAGCTCCTCACCATTTTTATAATTGTTTTCCAGGTCCTTCCTCCATATCCTGCATCAGCTCTTCCTTTTAGTTAAGTGCTGGCTCATGTTCTTCCCATGCATCTGTCCTCTCAACCCTGACCCCTCCTACCTCTTCACTGTAGCATCCATCCTGAGGATGTGGTATCTTCTATAAGGCTTGAAAAGTGTCTACACAGCCTTCCAGTACCACTGTGGGGACGGCTTTCCAATCTGAAAATGAGGTCAACAGTTTCTTTCCTGGCTAGCTCAGGCTCACACTTTGTATTTGCCAATTTGCATAGTGGCCTCATGGGACCCAAGCACGAAAATCAGCTGCTGTCATTTTCTGTGTTAGCCACCATTTATCTTAGATTCTTCTTCATTATTCCAGATTCATCCAGACTTCCTTCAGAGGTGCTTTGTGTTCATTGAGAATCCCCACTAGTGCAAAGTTATTTAGAGACCTGGCAAGGGTAAGGACTTACTATATTATGTCTAAATATTTAAAAAAGCAATACTTTTGTCTGAAGATAAAATGCGATTTGGCAATGAACTTTGACCAGGAATGGTCACCAACTGTGACCAACTGCAGGCTGGGATCAGCTGTAGAGTGAAACATTTTATTTGAACTTACATCATTTTCTCATGGAATGGTCAAACATTTGGGGGCTAAAAAAAGTGATTGAGAAGTCTCCTTGATAAATTACAGATAGAGCATCTTTTTTCCTGTTCTTACCACAGGAATAAAATGTAATGATGTGTTGGAATGGAGTTGCTAGCTAAAGCAATGGTAATGATCATTTGCAATATATAAGTATATCATACACTGTACACCTTAAAACTTACACAGTGAATATGTCAATTGTATCTCAAGAAACCTGGAAAAAAGATTTCCCCCATCCTTTGCTCATTCAGTTTAAATAGAGTATTGCTAATAAATTTTGCAATACATTTTAACACCCACTGTCTTAAAACAACAACAGCACTGTGAAATCTGGAATTCTGATTTTTATGGTTGTTGATAAGAGAAAGAGCTCAAGTCAATTCTTCAACAGTAAAAGCAAATAACATAAGGTAAAAACTTAGCTTATGAAAGCACCTGATACAGCTTCCTTTACAAAGATTTACTAGACCATTTTACCTTCTAAAATTCTCACATTCCCTTTTGGGTAGTGGTGAGTACTTCTGAGTAATGCCTAAAAGGAAAGTACTTCATCATTCTGGAAGAAAACTCAAAGCAGCGATCTCCTGGAGGCCTATTTATGCAGGTAAATATAAAAAATGTAACCCAGTACAAAATATATTAGTTTTCTCTATGCACAGGAAAGCCACATTATTTTTTCCCCCACCTTCTACTGTTACTCTATAAAGAGCCTCATGTAAAGCAACATCCCAAAGGGGAGATTTACATCACTTCTTCTATGGCCAGGCATACTTTTTCATAAATTAGTACATAGATATAATTGTTTATATATTTATTAGTTAAACACATTTAATATGCAATTGAATAATATACATATATGTACACACACATAGGCTAAGATTTCAAATAGTTTTTAAAACTAGGACTATATGAAGATGACTAAATTATTTCTTAAAATAAATGGCCCTAAGTGTTAAAAGCAAACTATATATTTCCATGATGCTATTAAAATGATATATGAATCATTATTTTTCCAATTTGCATGGAGAGCCTTTGGCATGAAGAGGTTTTGTAGCATGCCCAAGTTTTCACGATCTTAAGGAGTAAGATAGGATATGAACCCAGACAGGTTGGCTCTGGGCTATGCTCCCATCAGGACACAAGGAGAGAAAGAGGAAGAAGAAGAGGAAGAGGGAGAGGAGGCAGAAAGAGTGATAGGAGTAGTGATGCTTTCCCAGTCCCTGGTGCTTGCAGTCATGAAGTGGCTTGGGATGGCCCCAATTTTTTAGAAATCTGGGTATAGGGAAGCAGCTTTGAAAGGTACCTCCTCTGTTTTCATGTTGCACTGTGCTCCAGACATGTGGGATCCCAGAATCACTCCCAGTTCTGGCTTTTAGAAGGCACTCAAAACTGTTTTTGAGGACTAGAATCATACAGCTATGACAATTATTAACACACATCTCTTGTATCATCTGTAATGGAACAAAGTAAAATTTGTAAATCATTTTTTAAAGTTTTTGTTTAAATTCTAGTTAGTTGATTTCAGGAGTAGAACTTAGTGATTCATCACTTGCATGTAATACTCAGTGCTTCTCACAATAAGTGCCCTCCTTAATACCCATCACCCATTTATAATCTGGCATTTTATTTTAGTAAACACATATTATGTTATTAATTTCAGGATAGAGTTTGGTGATTCATCGATTGCATATTTCACCCAGTTCTCATTACATAAAGTGCCTTCCTTGATGCCCTTCACCCAATTAACTCCAATTAACATTTCCTTCCCACAACCCTCAGTTTATTCCACGTAGTTAAGAGTATCTTATGGTTTGCTTCTCTTTCTGTTTTTAATTTATTTTATTTTTCCTTCCTTTCTTCTATGTTCATCAGCTTTATTTCTTAAATTCCACATATGAGTGAAATCATATGGTATTTGTCTTATTCTGACTGACTTATTTTGCTTAGTATAATACCCTCTAGCTCCATCCACATCATTGCAAATGGCAAGATTTCATTCTTTTTGATAGTTGAGTAATATTCCATTGAGAGAGAGAGAGAGAGAGAGAGAGAGAGTGTGTGTGTACCTATTCATCCATTGGTAGATATCTGGGCTTTACCTATTCACTATTCTTTACCTATTCATCCATCAGTAGACATCTGGGCTTTTTCCATATTTTGGATTCTGTGGACATTGCTGCTATAAACATTGGGGTGTATGTGCCCCTTCAAATCACTGTTCTATTATCTTTTGAATAAATACCTAGTAGTGTAATTGTTGGGTCATAAGATGTAAACCGTTTTTGAAATTTCAAAGATAAAAGTTCCTGAAAGTATCTAGTCATCAAGGGATGATAAATGGAATCTATTTCTATGACATTCTTTCTTTACTTTGGATGTGCAGATGCCATTGATATTCTCTCTAGTGGGATGTCTGCATTTTCATGTTTTTATGTTTATGATTTTTACTTGTTACTTGTTCTCTTTGCCCTCTTTTCATCATAATACCAACTTCTTCAAACCTGGATGGGACTACAATGATATTTTCCTCATTTGATTCCAATGTGTTTGTGAAAATAGAAAAAATAGCAATTTTTAGATAATGGAGGGCTATATTCCATTTTAAAGTGAAAGTATTATGATATATTTGCATGCCATACAGAAATTGCAATTTCTAAGAGGCAAGATGGCAGAAGGGGGGGACCTCATTTCATCTGGTCCCTTGAATTTACCTGGTTAAGTATCAAATCATTCTGTATACCTATGAATTCAACCAGAGATGTAAGAAAAGATTGTTGGGATTCTACAAATAGAAAAAACAATCAATTTTTGCAAGGTAAGGGGTGCAGAGAAGTGAATCTGAGGGGATATATTTTGAGATAAATGGTGGTGGGGGGAACCTTCTTAAGCCGGCTACTGGAAAGTGATATAGCCTCGGAGTGCAAGATTGGAACTTTTAGAAGTCTGCTCCAGTGAGAGATGTCCCTGCATGAAAGGTGCTCAGGTGGAGAAGTGGGGCAGAATCCTAGGAGCAACAGTGTGGTCTCAGGATCCCCAGGGTCACAGAAAGAATGGGGTGCCTGAGCCAGTAGAATTCCCAAGCATTGGAACAGGGAAACCGGCTATGGTCAGTGAGCCCAGGAAGGGACTCTCAGCTTGGTTTACCATAAACCCTGAACTCCAGCAGGATCAGGCAACTGCTGTCCATGCAGGGACCCTGCAAAGGGATGAAACGCGGTGACCCTCCACCTTATGGGAGGATCAACACAGGCATGCACTGCAAGTGTATGCAAAGTTTGGCACACACAAAAGTGAAAACTGCTTTTCCCTGCTTTCTCCCTGAAGAGGGGACGCCAGGAACTTTGAGCACCAGGGCTAGAGATCAGGTGTGGTCATTTTTATTTTTATCCTCTAAAGAGAAGTGGAAAGTCTTCAGGGAACAAAAGCCTCATAGAGCAACCCCAAGCAGCTTACACTGAACCCAGCCCACCGGCAAGGGGTTGGGCAACTCCCAGGCAAAGACACCTGAAACTTAATACATTGGGCCCCTCCCTCAGAAGACCAGCTGGAACAGCAGGTGAATACCAAGTTTATGGAGCACATAGAACTTCAAAACTCCAGCGCTAGGGGAAAATAGTACATAGAATTCAAGTGCTATTTTTTTTTCATGATTCTTTTATATTTCAGTTTAAAATTTTCCTCTTTTTTTTCCTCCTTTTCAACTGGTTTCTTATTTTATCAACCCTTTGTTTTGAAGTCTTTTTTTTAAAATTTACATTCTTACATTTACATTTTATAGATACATTCTTCATTTTTGGCTTTCTTTCACTATTCATTTTTTTGTGTGTGTTGCTTTCTTTACAATTTTGGGATTTAGTGTTTTCTAACAAATAGATTTAAATACAACCAGGACCAAGTGAATCACCCTGTTTTGCCCACAGTGGAGATTATATTCTCTCTCCCCCTTTTTCTTTTTCTTTTCTTTTTTGGTTTCTGACCTCTTCAGATTTGTCTAGTGTGTATTTCATTTGGATCATGGTTGATAGTTTTGATTTTGATCTCTTGTTCACCCATTCTTTTCTGGGAAAAATGACTAGAAGCAGGAATTCACAGCAAAAGAAAGAACCCCCACAGTAATATTCTCTGTCACAGATAGTCAATATGGATATAAGTAAAATGTCAGAGCTGGAATTCAAAATAATGATTATAAAGTTACTAGATGTGTTGAAAAAATGTCATAAGAGACACTAGAGAATCAGTGCAGAAATAAAATTTAATGAGGTTGAAATTAAAAATTCTTTAACAGAGATGCAGTCTAAAATAAATCTTCTAATAGATCCTGTGCCAGGATAAATGACACAGAAGAGAGACTCACTGATATAGAAGACAAGATGATGGAAATGAAGGGTGCTGAGGAAAAGAGAGAAAAACAACTAGTGGATCATGAGGGAAGGCTTTGATAAAGCATTGGTACCATAAAGTGAAACAATATTAGAATTACTGGGGTAATTCTGGGGTCCCAGAAGAAGAAGAAAGAGAGAAGGGGCAGAAGGAATATTTGAACAAACCATACCTGAAAACTTCCCTAATCTGGGGAAGAAAATAGGCAATCAAGTACAAGAGGTAGAGAGAACCCCCCTGAAAATCAACAAAAATAGATCAACATCCTGACATATAATAGTGAAACTTGAAAATTTCAGAGATAAAGAGAAAAATCCTAAAAGCAGCTCATGGTGAGTGGTGCTTAACCTACAGGGTAGGGTCATTAGACTGTCAGCAGACCTATCCACAGAGACTTGGCAGGCCAGAAAGGACTGGCATGATATATTCAGGGTACTAAATGAGAAAAATAGGCAGCCAATAATACTTTATCCAGCAAGATTGTCATTCAGAATGGAAGGAGAGATAAAGAACTTCCAGGACAAACAGAAACTAAAGGAATTTGTGGTCACTAAACCAGCCCTGGAGAAATATTAAAGGGGATCCTGTAAATGAAGAGAGCCCAAAAGTAACATAGTCTAGAAAGAAACAGAGATAATCTACAGAACAGGGACTGTACAGGAAATACAATAGCACTAACTTCTTATCTTTCAGTAGTTACTCTGAATGTAAATGGGCTAAATGCCCCAATCAAAAGAGACAGGATATCAGACTGGATAAAAAAGCAAGATCCATCCATATGTTGTCTACAAGATACTCATTTTAGACCTAAAGATACATCCAGATTGAAAGTAAGGGGATGGAGAACGATTTATCATGCTAATGGACATCAAAAGAAAGCTGGGGTAGCAATACTCATATCAGACAAATTAGTTTTTTTAATGTATACAATTTTAATGGTTTACCATACTCGGAAAAATACATGGCATGCTAATCAATTAGTACCTTTTGTACTTGTATTATAAAACGTAAGTTTTCATTAATTACAAGTACTGAAGATTCCAAAAGTGAATTTGTATCTAGGTAGTACATTTTAATGTAAACAATTAAAACATATGAGAAACTATGGACTCCAGGAAACAAACTGAGGATTTTAGAAGGGAAGGAGGGTAGGGGGATGTGTGAGCCCAGTGACGGGTATTAAGGAGGGTACAGATTGCGTAGAGTACTGGATGTTATATGCAAACAATGAACCATGGAACTACATCAAAAATTAATGATGTACTGTATGGTGACTAACATAACATGAAAATAAAATAAAATAGGGGCACCTGGGTGACTCAGTCATTAAGTGTTTGCCTTTGGCTCAGGTCATGATGCTGGGGTCCTGGGATTGAGCTCTGCATCAGGCTCCCTGCTTGGCAGGAAGCCTGCTTCCCCATCTCCCACTCCTCCTGCTTGTGTTCCCTCTCTAGCTGTGTTTCTTTTTGTCAAATAAATAAATAAAATCTTAATAAAATAATAAAATAAAATAATTAAAAATAAATTTAAAAATATAATTATGCACATATACATGCAGAATTCTAAAAATGACATAGGCTATTGATTCAGCCTGCAGGCCAGGTATATAAGACAAATTAGTTTTAAACCAAAGACTATAGGAAGGGATGAAGAAGGACAATATATCATACTTAAGAGGGGGATCTATCCAACAAAAAGATCTAACAATTATAAATATTTATGATCCTAACTTGGGAACAGCCAATGATAGAAATCAGTTAATAACAAAATTAAAGAAACATGTCAAATTAATACAATAATAGTAGCGGAATTCAATACACTCAGAACAATGGACAGATCATCTAAGCAGAAGATCAACAAGGAAAGAAGGACTTGGAATGACACACTGGACCAGGTAAACTTCACAGATATATACAGAGCATATCCTAAAACAACAGAATACACATTCTTCTCAAGTACACATGGAACGTTCTCCAGAATAGATCACATGCTGGGTCACTCATCACTTCTCAAACAGTACCAAAAGATTAGGACTATTCCCTGCATATTTTCAGACCACAATGCTTTGAAACTTGAACTCAATCACAAGTGGAAATTTGGAATGAAGTCAAACACTTGAAAGTTAAAGAACATCCTACTAAAGAATGAATGGGGGGTGGGGATGCCTGGGTGGCTCAGTGGGTTAAGCCTCTGCCTTTGGCTCAGGTCATGACCTCAGGGTCCTGGGAATGAGCCCCACATTGGGCTCTCTGCTGAGTGGAGAGCCTGCTTCCCCCTCTCTCTCTCCAGCCTCTCAGCCTACCTGTGATCTCTCTCTCTGTGTGTCAAATAATTAAATCTTTTTTTTTAAAAAAAAGAGAATGAATGGGTCAACCAGGAAATTAAAAAGAATTTAAAAAATTCATGGAAACAAATGAAAATGAAACCAACTGTTCTAAAGCTTTCATATAACTGTGGTGGTCCTAAGAGGAAAGTACAACAAAAAATGCCTTTCTCAAAATGTTAGAAAATTCTCAAATACACAATCTAAACTTAGTCATAAAGTTGCTGGAGAAAGAACAGCAAAATAAAGCCTAAACCAAGCAGGAGAAGAGAAATAATACAGATTAGAGCAGAAATCAATGAAATAGAAACCAAAAGAACAGTAGAACAGATCAATGAAACTCGAAGACGGTTCTTTGAAAGAATTAATAACAATGATAAACTCCTAGCCATACTTATCGAGAAGAAAACAGAAAAGAAAAAGGACTCCAATTAATAAAATCATGAATGAAGAAGGAGAAATCACGACCAATACCAAGGAAATACAAACAATTATGAGAACATATTATGAGCAAATATATGCGAACTAATTAGATCTTAGAGAAATGGATGCATTCCTGGATACTTATAAACTACAAAAATTGAAACAGGAAGAGTAGGAAACCTGAACAGACCCCTAACCAGTAAGGAAATTGAAGCAGTGATCAAAAATCTCCCAACAAACAAGAGTCTAGGACCAGAAGGCTTTCCAGGGGAATTCTACCAAACATTTAAAGAACTAATACCTATTATTCTGAAACTGTTTCAAAGAAAAATAGAAATGGAAGGAAAACTTCCAAACTCATTCTATGAGGTCAGAATTATCTTGATCCCCCAAACAAAGACCCTGTCAAAAAGAAGAAACACAGAACCATATGATCCTTTCAATTGATTCAGAAAAAGCATTTAGCAAAATGCAGCGTCCTTTCTTGATTACAACTCTCCATAGTGTAGGGATAGAGGGAACATGCCTCAATATCATAAAAGTCGTCTATGAAAAGCCCACAGTGAATATCACTCCTAGTGGGGAATAACTGAGAGCTTTTCCCTTAAGGTCAGGAACACAACAGAGATGTCCACTCTTACCACTGTTGTTCAGTGTAGTACTAGAAGTCCTAGCCTCAGCAATCAGACAACAAAAAGAAATAAAAGGCATCAAATTGTCAAAGAAAAAGTCAACTCTCACTCTTCACAGATGACATGATATTTTATATGGAAAACCCAAAAGACTCTACCCCACAATTACTAGAACTCATATGGGAATTCAGCAAAGTGTCAGGATATAAAATCAACCCAGAGAAACAAGTTTCCATACCCTAATAATGTATTTCTATTCTCCAATAATAAGACAGAAGAAAGAGAAATTAAAGAATTGATCCCATTTACAATTGCACCAAAACCTATAAGATACCTAGGAATAAATCTAACCCAAGAGATAAAGGATATGTACTCTAGAAACTACAGAACACTTAAGAAAAAAATTGAGGAAGACACAAAGAAATGGAAAAACATTCCATGCTCATGGATTGGAAGAATAAATACTGTTAAAATGTCTATGCTACTCAAAGTAATATACACATTCAATGAAATCCCTATCAAAATAACATCAACATTTTTCACAGTGCTGCGACATATAATCCTAATATGTGTATGGACCCAGAAAAGACCCTGACTACCCAGAGGAATGTTGAAAAGAAAACCAAAGCTAGTGGCATCACAATTCTAGACTTCAAGCTATATTACAAAGCTGTGATCATCAATAAAGTATGGTACTGGCACAAAAACAAACATATAGATCAATGGAACAGAATAGAGAAACCAGAAATGTATCCTCAACTCTATGGTCAACTAATCTTCAACAACGGAGAAAAACATATCCAAAAGAAAAAGGACAGTCTCTTCAATAAAAGTGCTGGTAAAATTGGACAGCCACATGAAGAAGAATGAAACGGGACCATTTTCTTATATCATACACAAACATAAACTCAAAATGGATGAAAGACCTAAATGTGATACAGGAATCCATCAAAATTCTGAAGGAGAACACAGACAGCAATCTCTTCAACCTCAGCCACAGCTATTTCTTGCTAGACATCTCTTGAAAGGCAAGGAAAACAAAAGCAAAAATGAACTATTCAGACTTCATCAAGATAAAAGTCTTCTGCATGGCAAATGAAACAGTCAACAAAACTAAAAGGTTACTATGGAATGGAAGAGGATATTTGCAAATGACATATGAGATAAAGGGCTAGTAACTAAGATCTATAGAGAAGTTATGAAACTCAACACAGAAAGCAAAGAATTAAGTCAAGAAATGAGCAAAAGACATGAACAGTTATTTCTCCAAAGAAGACAGACAATGGCCAACAGACACATGAAAAAAATGCTCCACATCTCTTGGCATGAGGGAAATGCAAGTCAAAACCACAATGAAATACCACCTCATACCAATCCAAATGACCAAAATTCACAAGACAGGAAACAACAAATGTTGGCAAGAATATGGAGAAAATGGAACCCTCTTACACTGTTGGTGGGAATGCAAGATGGTAGAGCCACTTTAGAAAACAGTATGGAGGTTCCTCAAGAAGTTAAAAATAGATCTACCCTGTGACCCAGCAATTACACTACCAGGTTTTTACCCCAAAGATACAAATGTAGTGATTCAGAGGGGCACCTGTACCCCAATGTTCTTAGCAGCAATGTCCACAATAGCCAAACTGTGGAAAGAGCTGGGCTGCCCTTCAAAAGATGAATGGATAAAGAAAATGTGATATAAATACACAAAGGAATATTACTTAGCCATCAGAAAGGATGAACACTTATCATTTACATCATCATGGATAGAACGGGTGGGTATTATGCTAAGTGAAATAAGTCAATCAGAGAAAGACAATCATCATATGGTTTCACTCATATGTGGAATATAAGAAATAGCACACAGGATCATAGAGGAAGGGAGGGAAAACTGAATATGAAGTCATAAGAGAGGGAGAAAAACCATGAGAGCCTTTTAACTATAGGAAACAAACTGAGGGTTGCTGGAGGGGAAGTAGGTGGAGGGACGGGGTGGCTCAGTGATAGGCATTAAGGAGGGCACGTGATGTAATGAGCACTGGGTATTATATGCAACTGATGGCTTGTTGAACACTACATCTGAAACTAAGTATGTACTATATGTTGCCTAATTGAATTTAAATAAAAAAAAGAAATTCCAATTCCCCTAAAAAGCAATGAAATACTCTTAAACACTTGTATAACAACCCAAAAATATTATCTAAATACTGTACTGGTTATGAGCTATAATTTTCTTCCCCACTTCAAAGAATACATGCTATGATTTAAAGAATAGAGAGATAGTATTTAAAAGATAATAAACATACTATCTAAAATTGGACTTAGTTTTGCAGTAGGTTCGGTAGGTTTGAAGACATGAATATCATAAACTTTGAGGAGTTAAACTTTTCAGGAAAGGGAAGGGGATTGAAAAACATAATGGAATAAATGTAACATCTGGTATATGAGCCTATCAGTCAGCTTGCTGTGTAACAAACCATTCTAAAATCTGTGGGTTTTTATTATTACTCGTGATTCTTGGATTGGTTGGGGAAGCTGTATGATCTAGGATGGCTAGGCTAGGGCTGTCTATTCAATGATGGCATTACTCATCTGTCTGGGTGTTGGTTTGATTAGAGCTGGGGCCATGAACATGCCTGGGCATTTGTCTCATTTCCAGAAGATTGGCCTAGATTGTTTGGTAGTTACAGGGTTCCCAAGAGCAGTAAGAGGGGCCTGTCCCAGCAATCAAGACTTTCCAAGTTTCTGTTCCTGTCACATTTGCTATTAAGTCACATGGACAAGGCCATGGACAAAATAAAAAGAACCTTAAGAGCTTTTTTCACAAATAACTTTCCAAAGTACAAGACAAACTTTCACCCTTCACCTAGCTTTTTAAAGTTTTGATAATGTGCACATAAAGATTCAATATCACAGACTTTCCACTTGATAGTAAATTTGGATAATAATGTTTGTGAACTGTCATAATGAATATTGAGAGAGTGAGAGTTTGGGTAGCAAGGATAGGTGCATTTTCAAACGGAAATCTGAAAGTGGCAGAAACTGTGTTTAAGGACAAATGTTATGAACACCTTTGGATAACTTTGTGTTGTACTTCTTATACTTTCAACTGACATTTTGTCCCTCAATGAGATATCTAGCAGCCTATAACTGACATGGGTCTGTGATTACCATTTTATAAAGAAAACTTCCAGTTATTAATTTACTAATATATTTGTCCATCAGTACGAGGCATGGAGCTAATGTGCTTGGGACCTAAGGAAGAGAGCCTCTGCCCCCTGGGAGTGTGTGTCTCCAGCAAACCCAATCTCCAAGTAGCTGTCCTTTATTAATCATTTTTCCATTTGACCCTCTTCTATGGTAAAGAAAAATATTAGGAAGTAATTTTTCTGAGTTTTAGAAGTTACAAATTGATATCATTAAGAAGCATGATTTTTCTTCTGTTTTGTCAAAATGCTCCACATGCTGCAATAATTCATGGCCTATTTAAGAATCATTAAACTAGGGCGCTTGGGTGGCTCAGTGGGTTAAAGCCGCTGCTTTCGGCTCAGGTCATGATCCCAGGGTCCTGGGATTGAGGCCCACATAGGGCTCTCTGCTCAGCAGGGAGCCTGCTTCCTCCTCTCCTCTCTCTCTGCCTGCCTCTCTGCCTACTTGTAATCTCTCTGTCAAATGAATAAATAAAATCTTTAAAAAAAAGAATCATTAAACTATCCAATTATTAAAACAAATTATCAACATAGGCTCTCCACAAGTATGATGTTTTAAACTGGGGGATTCTGCACATTTATCACGTGTTACATTCATTAGTATTTTAAACAGATTAATTTCACAGCTACTTGTAAATTATAAAAAATGTTTATTTGTAAGAATGATTTTTTCTTCTGCAGAAAGGAAATATGATTAATGACATTACAACACAAGTTTGAGAAACATAAAAACATTTCTCTTTGGGTGGGAAGTGTTTCTTCAACATTTAATCAAGTATAGACACAATAAAACATCTACCCCATGCACCACACACACCATCTGCATTATACCCTCTTGAGTTAGAGTCGTAGCAGGGTTTCAGAATAAATGAGCATCCCTCCAAACCCCACTGTCCCCAACTCCAGAGCTTGGGGTTCCCCAGAGCAGGGAAAAGGCAACCCTTTTCCCTTACAAGAAAATAATATTGGGGATGGGGACAGAAATCCATGTCTCACTCTCCAAGCTACAGCCTCACAGATGGTTTCTGATTACAGTAGTCCCCTTTTATCTGTGGTTTCACTTTCTGTGATTTCACTAGCCCTTAATCAACCTCAGTCCAGAAGCAGATGACTCTCCTGATCTATCATCAGGTCAGTAGTAGCTTAATGCTATGTCACAATGCTTATGTCATTCATTTCACCTCAGCTCATCACATAGGCATTTTATTATTTCACACCATCACAAGAAGAAGGATGACTACAGTATTATAAGATATATTGAGAGAGAGACCACATTTGTGTAACTTTTTTAGAATATATTTGTTATGATTGCTATGTTTTTAATCAGTTATTATTAATCTCTTACTATGTCTAATTTATAAATTAAACTTTATCATAACTCTGTATATATAGGAAAAAAACATAGTATATATAGAGTTCAGTACCATCCATGTTATCAGGTATCCACTGGGGGTCAGAGAATATATACTCCTGAGGATGATGGGGGGAGGCAACTGTACTTCATGTAGAACTCAAACATACAAAAGTTCTTTCCAGTGGCAAGAAATAGAACATGTATAGAAGTCATTCTAGGGGCGCCTGGGTGGCTCAGTGGGTTAAAGCCTCTGCGTTCAGCTCAGGTCATGATCTCAGGGTCCTGGGATCAAGGCCCACATTGGGCTCTCTGTTCAGCAGGTAGCCTGCTTTCTGCTCTCTCTCTCTGCCTGCCTCTCTGCTGACTTGTGATCTCTCTCTCTCTCTCTCTCTCTCTGTGTCAAATAAATAAATAAAATCTTTTTAAAAAAGAAGTCATTCTATCTCATTTTTATTGCAGAATTAAGACAGAAAGGAGTGAAACTGAAAATTACTTTCAACAGTAAAAGGCAGGGTTATGGGAATATAAAACGTTAGAATTGGAAAGGCCCTTACATTTAATCTACATTAACCACCCCATTTTATAGATAGGAAAGTAACCTCATGTGGTTTGCAAACAGGGTGAACAAGGAGGAAACTTCTGCACTGGGGTTCTTCCTCTCACATTTCCAGTGGTTTCTACCTCTAACAACTAGAGTTCAACTGCTCTTAGTTACCTCCAGGGAAGCAGGTTTTGACTGTGTAGTTTAGAACAATTGGAACTTAGCAGCTGTGTGACTTGATGAAAATTACTTATTCTCTTAGGTCTCAGTTTACCCCCTGAAAGGAAGGGTTATTATAGCCTTTTTCTCAGTAATCAGAGCCTAGAAGGTACAGACACATAGGAGTGACTTTGGGTAATGCTCTCTATCTTGCTATATAATTTACTGATTTCAGATCTGCATTTCAAAATATTTTATTGTGAATACATATAACCTGTATATTAATGGGAATGGGGAGCAGAGACAATAGGAGAGGAGGGCCAAAGAGGAGGGCCCTATTTTCAGGACACTTTTTGTTTTGCCATTTTTACATAGCATCATTGTGAGGCTAAAATCCTGCCATCAGGGAGGTAAGGTGCCTACCCACCTCTTTCAGTCTATTCTGTTTGGCAGAATTGTTACTGTCTCATCCAGTATGCTTTTGAACTTGCTTGGGGATTCTTTCTCCATTTATCTGCATGGCTCACTCCTGTACCTCACTGAGGTCTTTGTTCTAAGTCACCTTCTTAATAATGAAGGCAGCACCTCCTCCCTGCTTCCCACTCCCCTTTCCACCTCTTCCAGGATACCAGTTAGTACAAGTTGAGGAGTGCTCCTCTTATAAACTGCTCTGGGTAATTTTGCATCCATGGTATGTGTCCAGCATGAATCAACAGAGACTGTGCTCCATAGTTTCTCAGAGTCTGTAAAGGGGGTGTGCTCTCCAAACACCATCCCAGAAATGGCACACCCCACTCTGTTCACATTTCACTTCATCACAGATAGGATGGCAAGACATAGCCCCAACAGGGGGAAAGGGAGATGAAATTCTACCACACACACAGAGAGAAGGCTGCTGCAGTATTTGGTGAATAGGACTAATGACCACCATAATCTGTATCTAGTTGCAAAATATTGTCTCTCCCCTACATCAGGGAAGATTTATCCTACCCTTCAAATGAAGCAACCCAAAAGGTCCACCCAGTCCCAGCCCCAAGCTCAAGGTGTATGTGTGTGGGCATCCACATTAATTAGCATGGTTTTCCTTTGTCCACTGACTCTTAACAAAAAGAAGAGCTATTTGACCTATACCCACATGTGTAGTATATCTACCGTTGGTGGAGAAGATCCAGGAAAATCATAATCAACTCATTGTTTTGCAGCAATTCTGAGACCCCACTGGACAGATCCTGAGCAGGCTCTTTTCCCTGGGAAGAACACATCTCCTTTGATTAAACTAATTCTGCTCCCAGTGTATGGCTCCAAAGGATACTTCTCCTGGCTCTTGACTCCATTGTTTGAGAGTTTATTATTTTTCCACTAACTGATTTGGTCATGGGAAAGTGGGCATTGAAGAAGAAACCTCCATTAAGGTCTAATCAGTTTTTCCAGGCCACAGTCTGCCCTTTACAGATAGGAATGCAAAAAAACATCATAGTTTCAAATAGTCAGAGGTGTCTCTTCCTGTCTTGATGGTCCTTTGGCAGTAGAACTCTCTAAAACCTAGCCAGCTTACCTATTAAGAGAGTTTCAGATGTCCATAGCTACATTCACAGATCTTTCGTCAACATAATTCTAGGGTCCACTAAGTGTCTTTGCATTTGCATATCACTACCTGTCCCATCATTTTACTTTCAAAGGAACTCTTCTTGCTCTTTCTTTTAAATTAAGTACGGGTACCTTGGCCATATCAGCCTTCAGTGAAAGAGTAGTACCTTGGTCTCTTATCCTGAAGCCACATTTATACAATTAAATATTTAATACGGTGACAACTTAAACCATTTACTGGTTTTTAGCAGTGGGTCTGATTATTTCTGCAAATTTCAGTTTCAATAGGCTTTCAGCTCTCATGGCATTTCTTGATATGATTTACTGATGGGGATGAGGAGCAGTTGCCTCTTCTAACCCTATAAGAACCTGTGTTTGCTTTATCATTCTTTTTTCTTTCATAACTTCTTTCCAACTGGCCAATTAGCTTCTGAGATAATTTCTTTCTTATGTGAACTTACCAAGTACAGTCAATAGCAACCAACACATTCTAATTAATGTTCCTATTCCAACCATTGCTCAAAGAGCTCTGCGCTCATTAGACATGCTCTGCCTTATTGCAGGTGTCAACTTTGCCAAATATTTCACCCATGTGTGACATGAGCTACCTTGCTTCCAGTCCTAAACCAATGCTATATGTTATAGATTTGTTTCAGCATTCTTTTTTAATATACTGATTTTCTTTTATTTTTATTGAGATAAAATTGACATTTAACATAATATCAGTTTTAGATACACAAATAATGATTTGACTTATATATATATATTGCAAAATGGTCACCACAGTAAATCCTGTTAGAAATATTTTTTCTTGTGATTAGAGCTTTTAAGACCTACTCTTAGTGACTTCTGATTATGCAATACAGTATTGTCAACTATGGTCACAATGCTGTACATTACATCCCTGGGACTTACTCATCTTATAATAGGAAGTTTGTACCTTTGGATTCCCCTCACTGCTCCTCACACTTCTCTATCTCCACCCCTGGAATCCACCAGTCTGTTCTCTGTATCCAAGACCAGTTTTTTTGTTTTAGTTTCCACATATAAGTGAGATCATACATATCTGTGTTTTTTTAGCTGACTTATTTTGCTTATGTCAGCACTGTTTGATACCCATTTTTATTTATTTATTTTTAAGAATAAAAATAATAATTTTTAATTTTTAGAGAGAGAGAGAACACACACACACATGAGTGGGGGGAGGAGCACAGGGAGAGGGAGAGAATCCCAAACACACTCCTCACTTGCTCAGAGCCCAGTGTGGGACTTTATCTCAGGACCCTGAGATCATGACCTGAGCTAAAAACAAGAATTGGGCACTTAACTGACTGACTTTTGGTGCCCCAAAACCCATTTTAAAATTAGTATACAATAGGAAATAACACACACACACACACACACACACACACACACACACACTTCCTTTTTGTTTTTCTCTGTGTGTGTAATTCCAAGGTTAGAGTCTGTTAATGAGAGATATGTGCAAAGTTCTGGAAGACAATAATGAGACAGAGGCTATTAGTCCCCAGAGGCATGATTAGGCAGACACACGGACTTGCAAAGTGGAGGACTTGCACTGGGCCCCTCTGGATGTTGAGATTTCATTCAGCTCTGTAAACTCCCATAATAACCTGCCCCCACTTGCTGCTTCCCTGGTATTTGCTCCCCCAGCTGTTCAAATCCTTAACCAAGACTCAGATTCCCTGCACATAATTCTTTCCACATTGAACTTGGATGCTTTTTGTCTTTTCTAGCTGGAATCCTAACTGATACACCGACTTCATTTTTCTGGTTGCTATGTGTGACCATACAACTTGCTGTGTTTTTTGACTTTAACTGTATGTTTAATTCCCAGACAAAAATATAAGCTCCATGAAGGGAGGAAGTTTTCTTGTCTGTACAGTGCTGCATCTTCGGTGTTTTGCAGGGCATGGCATACTCAGTGCCGCAAAGAGATGTTGAATGAATGGATTAGTTAATAAAAAACGGGATCTGGTCAGTTGCATTAACTACCTCAGAAATGTTCTTTAACTGGAAACTCAGTGGAAAGGGTAAATGTTGAATTTGTTCAGAACCCACACTCTGTAAGAGTAATTCATTTTTATATCTAACATGTAAATGAAATGAAAGGTATAAGAATCTCTAACAGTCTGCTTCTAGATCCTCTTTACTATGGGTCTAATTGATGATAATCCTTAAACTGTGCTTAGGGGAATGGCCTCTGAGGTGGTCCAGTCTCGGGACATTTCTTTAGGTCTCATGGTGAAATTAGTTCTATTCCACATCTAATGGTTGCAGCAAAGCCTTATTCTGTTCTGGGAATACTAAAAGGTTTCCAATTACAGAGGTCCTGTGAGCCTCATCAGCCTTCTGTTGAATCAGCATTTGGCTTGGGTGTCTGTCACCTTTATAGTTCTTTGTTGTTCCTTGTTTCTTACTTTTCTTTTTGATTTGGGTTGTGTAGTTAAATAAGGCTTTTAACTGAAAATGATAATTATTTTATAAGCTAATGCTGTAAGGCAATATGCCAGAGGGTTTTTCATTAATCATTTCCTTTCTTCTTTATAACCCATTTAGGAGGTGGACATTCCACCCATTTTACAGATTATAATGAGGCTTTAATAGGTCATATTACCTATTAAAACTTGGACTTCTGAATGCAGAGGTATCTGATTCTGGGCTTTGAATTATAATCTACTACCACTGTCCTCTTAACACATTTGATGACTTTATTACAATTTAAGACTTACAGAATCTTTTGTACATGTTATCACATTTTGATTAATAATACTGGTTATTGTTTGTTAAAATGTTTACCATGTTGAGCGAGGCACTATAATGAGCACTAAGAAAGGTATGTGAGGTTTAAAGATGTAAAAATGAAGGAAAACCAAAATGGACAAAGAAAAAGAAGCATACAGAAAATTCATTAATAGAACCACTTGGCCTCTCCTTTTACTCTGTTTCAGGAATATCAAATTGACATATTTTTTGCTCAGACCTGGACAGACAGTCGCCTTCGATTCAACAGTACAATGAAAATACTCACTCTGAACAGCAATATGGTGGGATTAATATGGATTCCAGATACAATCTTCCGTAATTCTAAAACTGCAGAGGCTCACTGGATCACCACCCCCAATCAGCTCCTCAGAATTTGGAATGATGGTAAAATCCTCTATACTTTAAGGTGAGATATTGGTGGATTTTTAATCACTGATGGACTGATAATTTAGATCATTGTAGAGATGGGACCCTATTTTCATTGTTGCATTCTATCATTTCTCATGTTCGACATGCTATAGCATCCTGAAAAAGTTTGTACTAATACCACTATGTGTGAAAATAAAGGCAAACAAATGATCTTCAATGAATATAAACTCATTCCTTCATCAGAATCCATTTCTGATGAAAGTGGGCTGTGGAATTATCTTCAAAATATTTAACCCATGGGCCCACTAGGCTAGGAAAACAAAGATGTCTTGGTGTACTAATTAACAAATGTAATCATAGCCACATTTAAGACCACAGGAAAAAAAGAGCACAGAAGACACTTCCCAGTGCATCCCTAATGGAAGGGGCAGCTATAGTGTAATGAATGTTCCTGGGGGCCAGGCAGTCCTTCCAAAGATGGGCAATGTAAGAGAAACTGCAATTCAAAGGTGTGAACTGACTTGCCTGTCCAAACTCACCACTGAGAACTAGTGTTATCAGAGTTTTAACCTGTGTCTGTATCTCTCATAAGTCTTTCCACAAGGGTGGCCCAAGTGTAACTGAACACCCAGCTGTAACATACCACAGGATGCACCTTGGACAACCTTTCTGTTTGTCTAGCATTAGGATCAGGACAGTACCCTCCAGACACTGTTGTCACCACTGCCTGTCATCTCTTAGGAGCACGATATGTGCTCACTCTCTTCTAACACTTTCTCTCACCACCTTTGCAGCACCATGGCTCCTCTCTATGTCTCCTGCTCCTGCTTTTGTGCAGCCTTTTCTCCTTCTGTTCTTTCTGCCTCAAGACTTCCTCATTACTTAATTCACTTCCTCTTTTCTGCTGGCTTAGCTCATCCATTCTCACATCTGTGTTGAGGTTTCCCACATGCCTACCTCCAACCCAGAGCTTCCATTCTGGACTTCAGATGCTTGGAGCCACCTGTCTATGGGATGTCTCCTTCTGAGGGTCTAAAAGGCATTGCAAATTCAGCATGCCTCAGGAGAAGGTGACTTGTCTAATTCTTCTGATCCATGTATCTTCCTGGCTCAGTTGAGTCCAACACCAGCCCCCTGGGCACTTCTCCTCTCTCACCTCCACATTCAGTACATGAGCCCTTAACTGCAGGTGAGTTGTGGCCATGTGGAAAAGTCTGCAACTGCAGATGATAAACAGGTATCCACAGCACAAATAAAAGTACAGATTAAAACCAAGAGAAATGGAAGATTAGAGAATTTCAACTTTCAGGGAAATAATAATTTTGGCAGGCAGGGAACAACAACAACAAATCCACAGCAGGGAACTCTGCTGATGGATTGCATTTAGAGAGCTGGAGTGTGTAACAGGTTTTTCCACATCAGTCTTAAAGGAGTGCAGATGAGACTCTGAAATGAAGGTGAGCCTAAGCAAACCAGAATGGGGAGATCACCTATCCTAGGGCCCTTCATAGGATCTCTGGCCCCAGAGCTGTCTGATCTGAAAGGATGAAATGCACACACTTGTAGAGCCACCACTTGCCTGCTCTAATGAGAGTGTTGTTCAAATATGCAGCCCCTTCTACAAGGGGATTAGTTTGGCATTATACCTATTTAGACAAATACACCAGTTTCAAAATGGAAGAAGGCTTTAATTCAGTTAAACAGATTGAAGACAAAGACATATAAAATAACAGTTGTTTTTATTTGTCTCCTCTCTGTCTTGGCTTCTATTTCTAGACGTAGTTTGGAATTTTACTAACTGAAATTCTCTCTGCTACCAATAGTTAAAAACAGAACAAAATAACAAAAGCCACTAAGTGGTTTAATGCTGAGAGTGAGTTAAGTGAACTGCTCTCACTCCCCAGTTGTGGTAAATGGTGACTGTTCCTTGGCTTTGACCTGGGACTTTTCTGGGTTGCTCCTGGCTGACCTCAAGAGTGACACTTGGCTCTCCTGCAGGCTCACTATAAATGCAGAATGTCAGCTGCAGCTGCACAACTTCCCCATGGATGAGCACTCCTGCCCACTGATTTTCTCCAGCTGTGAGTACCAACTTGGAGTATAAATGCTGTGTAAAGGAATGTCTATCTTCTGTTGATTTGTGGCAGATGGTCATGAGATTGATTATAGCATCACTACACAACAGAAAAATGGATAATGGTTTTGGTATTAGACACATGGTTGTTTTCACTCTATTGTGCAGGACATATGTTACAGAATAGGTAACTTTGAAAAAGCTGTGAGCAAATCGACATTACTTATAATGATGAAAGAGTCAGAAATTTGTTAAGAGTTGACTTAACAAAAACCCTTAGGCTAATGAGCTGTGCATATTATTCAGAAGTATACAAAATTCACTTGTGATATTTTTGGGTTTAATATCATCTTCAAACAAGGCATTTTGTCTTCTGAATAGAAAGATAAAAAATTATTTAAATATACTTATATTTGTCTTATTGCAGTATTATAGGATGTAATTTTTCAGTGTTTTATTTTCTATTATTTTACATATGGTTAATATTAGCTAGCGAACTAAATTCTTCAAGACAATATATAAAGCATACAAGGATACCTATAAGAAAATATCAAATTTATGTGTTTATTTATAAAATAACTTTAAGTAAAGCTCAGTATGGAAATATATCTAAAGAATTTAGGATAGTTCCTTTTAAATATATTTATCACAAGTAGATTAAGTATGACTCATAAGAATTTAATTAATTTTATTGGCTTTCTATAAAATTGCATATGGAGCTTGACAAACAAATGTGATGAAATCTCAGGCAGGCTTTTGTGGCTTTCCTCACTGGACATTATAGTGAGAAGGCAAAAATGAAATAAGAGATGAACACATTTTACAGTTGATTGTAGGTACAGAAAAAGACAAGGTAGAAAGCAAAATTTCACTGATCTCTTAGACCAGGCAAAAATATTCTTTTGTAGAGATTAGTTAATTAGTTGAATCCCTATTTAAAATAATATTTTCCCCCAAATCAGTATATATGTTGATAACACACATTTTTAATGTCTGTCAAGTAATGGCTAATGTCTGTGAATGTCTGGTAAACTTGCCTATAGATTTAGGCCTGCTGTTTTCTATTTATTTAATTACTTTGAAAATTATGGAACCATTCAAATAGTCCATGTTTTTGTGAGTCAGTTTGGTATATATGTATATAACTTTCCTGGTTATTTGTCCACTTCACTATTTACAAGTTCTTAGTGAACCTAATTTAGCTATGTAGATCCTTCCAGTGTTCTGATATGTTATTAATTTATCTATTTATTTTATAAACTTAATGGTTGGTTCTCATTATTAGACATTCTATTTTTTTGCTTTTTTCTAATTCTTTATGCAGTTTGACAACATCTTATTTCTTCACTAAATTTTTAATGTCATTTTCTATTTATTTAAATTTCCAAAATTTTCCGATATCTTTGTGGGAACAACTTGCAGAATTTGTTGTTTGGTTTTACTCGGTTACGTGGTAATTCATTTACTTTCCTGTTCAATAAGTAATTTGTTAATTTGAGCTCATGTTTCTTGGAAATTTTTTCTGTGGGGTTTCTTTGAGGCTTACATTTAAAACAGGTTTTTCTGAAGAGGTTTTGTTCTGGCTCTGCCTGGTGTCTCTATAACTTGAGAGTTTAAGCCTGGATTCCTAGGCTACATAGCTTTTTATTTCCTTTGTGTAAATTTGATTTAATGTTAGATATCAATGCACACAATGGTATTTTAATGTTTCTTCTGTCATTTCTTGCAATATGTGGATATAAAGCATGAAACTGAAAGTAGCTTCATAATTTATTGTAGGCTACATAGTTGGTTGGAATTCTAGCTACATGGCTTTGATTTCAGGTTGTGATTTTACATTCTTAGGAAGGACTTTTTTACTTTTCTGTTATTTCCAGAGCCAAATCAGGATCAGAATCTACTTTTAGGGAGAGTTTCTCCTGAGTCCTCAAGCTGAGGTTATCTCCTTTCCCTGTGGTAGCAACCCAGCATCCATCAACAGATGCATGGATAAGCAAAAAGTGGGAGAAAAGATAAAATATCATGATCCTACTATATATTGTCTATATGAAACATTAGATTCAAAGACAAATCATTTCAAAGTGAAAGAATGGAATAAGACATATAGTGAAAATAGTGGCCAAAAGATTTGGATTGGTTATATTAATATAAAACAAAATATATTAAGGAAAATTGTTATTAGAGACAAAGAAGGACTTTTTATAATAATAAAATGTGTCAGCACATCAAGAAGTTTGTTGTAGGGCACCTGGGTGGCTCAGTGGGTTAAAGCCTTTGCCTTCGGCTCAGGTCATGATCTCAGGGTCCTGGGACTGCGGCCCGCATCGGGCTCTCTGCTTGGCAGGGAACCTGCTTTCTCCTCTCTCTCTGCCTGCCTCTCAGCCTACTTGTGATCTCTCTCTCTGTGTGTGTCAAAAAAATAAAATCTTAAAAAAAAAGAAGTTTGTTGTAATAATACACATGCATGCATTTAATAATAGAACATTAAAATACATAAAGTAAAATTTGACAGATCTGAAGGGAAAAACGATGACTCAGCAATAATAGTTAGATACTTTGATAACCAATTTTCAAAAATGGGTAGAAAAACTATAAATAGAAGGTCTAGCAGGGAAACAGAAGACTTGAACAGTACTTCAAAGCAGCCAGATCTAGTAGATACTTATAGAATAGTCCACTGAACAACAGAATACACATTGTTCTTAAGTGAACAGGAGGCTTTCTGCAAAATAAGCCACATATTATGTGATGAAATAAGTCAATAAATTTAAAAGTATTGAATTAAGATTACAGGACACAAGATCAATATACAAACAACATTTGCATTTCTATAAACTAGAAATTGAAACCTTGAAAAGGAAAGTAAGAAAATTACATTTACAAAATATCAAAAAGAATATAATACTTAAGAATTAATTTAACAAAATAAGTGCAAGATTTGTATGTTGAAAACTACAAAAATGTTGAAAAAAGGAAAGAAGATCTAAACAAATAGGCATTCTATGTTCATGAATGGAGACTTAATGTTTTTAAGGTGGTAATGCTTCCTAAAATAATCTACAGATTCAGTGCAATGCTTACCAAAACCTCAACTGGTTCTTTTTCCCTGAAACTGACAAATTGAATCTAAAATTTATGGGTAAATTAAAGAAATCTAGAATAGCCAAAACAATCTTGAAAGAAGAACAAATTTAGAGTGCTCACACTTCTGATTTCAAAACTTACTACTAAGCCACAATAACCAAGACAGTGTGGTGTGGTGCTGCTATAGAGATGGATATACAGTTATACTCAAATGCCCATCACTTGATGAACAGATAAAATTTGGTATACTCATACAACAGAATATAACTTCACCTTAAGTAGATTGGAAAAAGAGACAAATCTCCTATGCAGAAGAATTCCAAATAATTTATATAGATACTCCACCTTCATGGAGATGGAACATAACTCACCCCTTATGTCAAGGATGAGCATAGTGACTTCCTTCCAAGAAGTTTATCATGGAAAGGGATAAAATGAGCTATTTTATAGTGGAGAAAACTGGCAAACACTACTTCGGCCAGGTGATTAAGGTCAATATCAACAGTTATAAATCATATTGATAGTGTGTACCCTTGATATGATGTGATGATAATGGCACTTCGCCCCTGTGGTCTTCCTCCTAAAAACTCATAACCCCTATATAATCATAAGAAAAACATGAGACAAACCCTAATTGAGGTACATTTTACAAAAAGCTGAACAGTGCTGTTCAGAATAGTCAATGTCATTGAAATCAAGGAATGTCTATGAAACCATCATAGCCAATGTGGTATCTTGGATGGTATCCCAGAATAGAAAAAGAGCATTAGGGGAAAACTGATGACATCTGAAAAAAGAAGACTGGACATAAGTTAATAACAATGTACTAATATGGACTCATTAATTGTGACAAAGGTACATATTAGTGTAAGATAATAATAGGGGGAACTGGGTGTGGTATATTGGGAATTCCCTGTAGTACCTTTACAATTTTCCCATAAGTTTAAAACTATTTTAAATTTCAGCAAAAGAAACAGAAGACAAAACCAAAAGACAATCTATAGAATGGGAGAAGATATTTGCAAATGTCTTATTGGATAAAGGGCTAGTATCCAAAATCTATTTTAAAAAAACTTATTACACTGTTGGTGGGAATGCAAGATGGTAGAGCCACTTTAGAAAGCAGTATGGAGGTTCTTCAAGAGGTTAAAAATAGAGCTACCCTATGACCCAGCAATTGTACTACTGGGTATTTACCTCAAAGATACAGATATAGTGAAAAGAAGGGCCATATGCACCCCAATGTTCATATCAGCAATGTCCACAATAGCCAAACTGTAGAAGGAGCTGAGATGTCTTTCAAAAGATGAATGGATAAAGAAAATGTGGTTCATGTATACAATGGAATATTACTCAGCCATGAGAAAGGACTAATACCCACCATTTGCATCAACATGGATGGAACTGGAAGGGATTATGCTAAGTGACATAAGTCAATCAGAGAAGGACAATTATCATATGGTTTCACCCATAAGTGGAACATAAGGAATAGCGTGGAGGACATTAGGAGAAGGAAGGGACAACTGAAGGGGATATATCAGAGGGGGAGAAGAATCATGGGAGACTATGGACTCCAGAAAACAATCTGACAGTTTCACAGGGGATGGAGGTGGGGGGATGGGCTAGCCCAGTGGGTATTAAAGGAACGTGTTGTAATGAGCACTGGGTGTTATACACAAATAATGAATCATGGAGCACTACATCAAAAACTAATGATATACTGTATGGTGACTAACATAACATAATAAAAAGTATTTATAATCTTAAAAAAAACTTAACAAACTCAACACCCCCAAAAATCTTACCTTCAAAAAAATAGAAATATGAGTAATCACACCGAGCTGGTATTCTGGTCCCAATTCCTAAATAAAATTGGTCCAGTTTTCTGATAAATTAATATTTTAAGGGCTTAAGTGAAATAATAAGGTGAAAAATGACAAATCGAGATCCCATTCCTCTTTCTTCACTTCAGTGAAACAAACTTCTTTTTTTTTTAAAGATTTTATTTATTTACTTCACAGAGAGAGAGAGATCATAAGTAGGCAGAGAGGCAGGCAGAGAGAAAGGAGGAAGCAGACTCCCTGCTGAGCAGAGAGCCCGATGTGGGCCTCGATCCCAGGACCCTGAGATCATGACCTGAGCCGAAGGCAAAGGCTTTAACCCACTGAGCCACCCAGGTGCCCCATTCAGTGAAACAAACTTCTGAATGATTAGAAATTTCTGGAGACCCTGGGCCAGAAGTTCCAGCTTAGAGATCTCAGTGGTAAACAATCTTTTACAATAGTTTTTACATATTTGAGTTCACATTCCACTATGAGATTCTGAACAAACCTATGGTCCTTTATTCGCACACTCAGATAATTTTTGTTTTTATTTTTATTTTATTTTTTCAGTGATCCAAGATTCATTGTTTATGTACCACACTGAGTGCTCCATGCAATACGTGCTCTCCTTGATACCCACCACCAGGCTCACCCATCCCTCCTCCCCTGTCCCCTCCACTGTCCCAGGTTAAGGGATTAGAAATGGGATCCTCTGACTTCTGGAAAGTGCTTCTTCCATTGTATCAACAAGTTACTATTGAGTCTGCCTCAAAAATGTCCTTGACTTGTTCAGTGCTAACTGCTTCCACCTGTTGGGTTTTCCACTCCCACTCTTATATTTCAATTTTATTATATACATATATCCTGGCATTGGTTTACTAAAATATATCTATCTAAATCAATCCTGTGGGCGCCTGGGTGGCTCAGTGGGTTAAAGCCGCTGCCTTCGGCTCAGGTCATGATCCCAGGATCCTGGGATCGAGGCCCGCATCGGGCTCTCTGCTCAGCAGGGAGCCTGCTTCCTCCTCTCTCCTCTCTCTCTGCCTGCCTCTCTGCCGACTTGTAATCTCTCTCTCTGTGTCAAATAAATAAATAAAATCTTTAAAAAAATAAATAAAAAAATAAATCAATCAATCAATCCTGTACTTCTAACCATTCAAAAGCTCTTTTCCCTGGTGATAGTATCAAGCTTGAATGCTCTACCATAACCTGCAAGATTTCTTCCTCCCTCTCTAACTTCATTTCTTTCCACTCTCTGTCTTGAGATTGCATGCTTTGCCATTCCTTTTATGGATGTTTATCTCTTTTCCACTCAAAATATAGCTCTATACAACACTAATCTGTCTCCTTTATATTTTCATTTCACCAAACTGTAAACTAAAGTTATCCTCAATAGCTTGTGCACAGACAATTCAAACACAAAGATCTAGTGAAGGAAGGAGGATACACTAACCTGTTGTGTTTTTCTTAAGAATTTGATAATCTACTCACTAACAGTACCTCACATGTACCAAAATAAACTTTAAGTCCACCCCTCCATTTTCTATGAGCTCCTGATTGCTGTTATGTTCAGTTTCCTTCTGATGTTGAGATCTGATACTCCTTTCCATATCTCTTTTAATATCTGAAACTGTTATGCTATCATCTCAGGAAGGATATTGCTTTCTATTCCTGATCTATGGATTATTTTAAAATTGTTCTTATAAAGATAAATTGAAAAGATATATTAGGACCCCAGAAACAGTTATCTTTAATCATTCTTCAATATTATTTTCCCTGTTGTAGTCTGATAGTCAGAAATTTCTGTTTCTATTTCTCCTTATATAGTGTTCTTAACTCCAAGAAACTTGTATTCTATATGAATGCCAAGATTTATTCTTAGTCCTTCTTGGCTCTGTACCATCTTCTCCTATACCATAGGTTAGGGGTTGCAAATGCAATTAACGTACACACACAAAAACAAAACAAAACAAAACAACAACAACAACAAAACAGAGCCTCATCAAGAATTTCAATGAATGACTCTGGTTATCATATGTATTTTTTTCCCTCATAAGTATACAGCAAGAAACATGACTACATGGTTGACTAATAAATAACAGCTGACATTTAATTTCAGGCTCCAGTGTACAACAGGTCATGGTGGAGATTATGGCAAAGTACATAAATTGCCTGTGAGAGAATCACTTTCAATGTTGGCCAAATTTTACTTTGATGGAACACAGGAAAGATTTTGCCAAGTAGTTTTATTTTTCAAACAGGAGATTTGAATTTTTATATGAAAGCTTCCAATGTTTTTAAAAGTTGACAACGAATTCATTTAAGATTGAATGTATAATTAAAACATTTTGAATGTTAAAACTCTACTGACCAAACAAAATACATCCATGAGCTGGATAAACAACAGCACAATCTCTGTATTTGTTTTTTCCTCTGTTTTATATTTCTTTTAAACTGAGTAACAATTTCCTCTGAGTCGCATTGTGATCTTTTCATTTTCCAAAGTGTTTATTTTCAATTAACACTCCTTGTTCTTCTTTTATCATACTAACAGAAATATAATGCAAACCAAGGATATAATTATAAAATTTCTAGGAGTCACATCTTTTTTTAAGGTGGGCTTCATGTTCAGCATGGAGTCCATGTGGAGCTTGAAATCATGACCCTGAGATCAAGACCTAACCTGAGATCAAGTGTTGGACACTTAACTAACTGAGCAACACAGGCACCCCTCTAGGACTCACATTTTTAAAAAGTTAAAACAAACATGAAATTAAATGCAATAATATTTTATTTAGCAAAATTTATCCAAATTATCATCATTTAAACATGTAATCAATGTGAAAAATAATTAGTGAGATCTTTTAATAAATTAGTATGGGATAGTTTCATAGTGTTTTCAATATTCAATGTGTATTTTATACTAACCTCACTTTTTACTTTGGAATAGTCACATTTCAAGTACTCAGTAGTTTACCTACAGCTCATGGCCAACTGTTATTGGAAAGCACGGTCTTAAACTCTCCCAGAGGTTTTCAAACCAGCTATTTATCTCCTTTAAATCTGTGTGTTTTGCTTAAAATCAATAATGTCCTTGACTCCTCTTTCCTATTTTTCTCCCTGTTTAGGTCGCTTACCTAAATAACTAGGTGTAAATTTAACTAAACATCTGTAGTTTGAAAACTATAAGATGTCAATGAAATAAATTGAAGAAGACACAAACAAACAGAAAAATATCCCATGCTCATGGATTGAAAGAATCACTATTGTTAAAATGTCCATACTACCCAAAGCAATCTAAAAATACAATGCAATCTCTATCAAAATTCCAATGGGTTTTGGAAAAAAAACAGACACAAATCAATGGAACAGAATAGAAAACCCATAAATAAACCTATGCATATGTGCTCAATTAATTAATGACACAGGAGCCAAGAATATATAATGGAGAAAGACAGTCTCTTCAATAAATGGTGCTGGAAAAACATGAAAAAAAAAAAGAAATTTGACCACTCTCTTACATATCCACAAAAATTAATTCAAAAGACTCCAAACCATAAAACTCTTAGAAAAAAAAATAAGCTGTAAGTTCCTTGACATAGGTGTTAGTAATGATATCTTGATTCTGACACTAAAACCCAAACTAAAAATAAATAAATAAATAAATAAATAAATATCTGGGAATGCATCATACTACAAGACATTTGCACAACAAATGAAACCAAACAAAATGAAAAGGCAACCTACTGAATGTGATAAAATATTTGCAAATCATATATGTGGTAAAGAAATAATATCCAAAATACATAAAGAACGCATACAATTCAATAGCAAAAAAAAAGACAATTTGATTATAAAGTTCCTTTAGTAATACATCCCTTCTATTTTCTTTTTAATACATACCTGCCATGATGAGATAGAAAAAAAAACAAAGGGCAATGTAAACAAGTTTCAGTTGATCAAACTGCCCGGTTCTGTGGCTACGAAGCTAAAATCATTGCTACTGGGCACCTCGGTGGCTCAGTGGGTTAAAGCCTCTGCTTTCGGCTCAGGTCATGATCTCAGGGTCCTGGGATCGAGGCCCGCATCGGGCTCTCTGCTTGGCAGGGAGTCTGCTTCCTCCTCTCTCTCTGTCTGCTTCTCTGCCTACTTGTGATCTCTCTCTCTCTCTCTCTGTCAAATAAATAAATAAAATCTTTAAAAAAATAAAAGAAATAAAATCATTGCTACTGAATTTGATTCATACACTGGCTCACCATGTTCAAATTCCTTCATGGCTGTAGTGTCCCTGAGGAATATTGACTTGGAAAAAGATTCTAAAGGTATCCAGGAGGTTCACACTCCAAATTAGGTTTCAGAACCTAGAGTGAGGGTACCATCTGCATCTCATGGTCAATTGAATTGTATCCTTTCAAGGCAAGAAGGCAGGCTGAACAGGACTGCAAGACTTCACTTAACCCCATCACTATCAGGCTCCAGCAACATCTGATTGGCTGTGCAGAGGCATGAACAAACCAGAAAGACTTATTTTTAGGAATCACTAATACCTTCTTTATTCCTATGAGTGCAGCAGCCAGAGTATAGCCAAATGTATTTTATTCTAAGCCTTTGTTGATGTGACCTGGAGAGGAAACTAAGTACTCTTGGCTTATCCAAATGCTTTTATAACTGGTGTGTGTCTTAAAATAAGCTGAGTCAAAATTGCTTGTTTCCTGAATGCTGCCCAAGTGCATTAATGAGTTGGGCCCTCTGCCAGGTAGAGCAACCTGGAAGGTGGGGTTGTCTCCCATTCCTTTTGCTTTGGAGGAAAGGAATCACACAGCTCCTTGAAAGCTTTTTTTTTTCTCTGTTGGAGGAGTTAATTACCAAATAGCAGATGGTGTGAAATGCCAGCAGTCGTCCTGTGTCCTCTGAAGCAAATGCTCAGGAAACCCATCATCCACGGGGAGAGTGGTGGTTAATTTTATGTGTCAATTTGCCCGTGCTATGGGTTGCTTGGATAACTGGTAAAACATTATTTCTGAGTGTGTTTGTGAGGATGTCTTCAGAAGAAAGATTAGCATTTAACTAGTAGACTAAAACAGATTACCCTCATCAGTGTTAGTGGGTATCATTCAATCCACTGAAAGTCCAAATAGAACAAGGCAGAGGAATATGAAACTTGCACTCTTTACTGGAGCTAGGACATCCATCTTCTCCTGCCCTCAGGCATTGCTCCTCCTGGTTCTAAGGCCTTCAGACTCAGACTGGGACTTACATGGTTAGACCCAATTGTCAGGCCTATGGAATCAGACTTACATAGGCATATCTCATTTTATTTCCCTTCACTCATTGTACTTCACAGATACTGTGTTTTCTTCACAAATTGAAAGTTTGTGGCAACCCTGCATTGAACAAGTCTATCCATGCCATGTTTTCCAACAGCATTTGGTCATTATATGTATCTGTGAATATTTTTGTAATTCTCACAAAATTTCAAACTTTTTCATTATTATTATATTTATTATGGTGCTCTGTGCTCTATGATTATGATTCACTGGAAGCTCAGATGATGGTAGCCTTTGTTAGCAACATAGTATTCTAAATTAAGGTATGTACACTGGGGTTTTTTGGACATAATACTACTGCACACTTCATAGAATGCTGTTAGTATGAATGCTAGGGAAACAAAAATCTCATTTGACTAGCTTTATTGTAATCTTCCCTTTATTGCAGTGATCTGGAACTGAACTTGCAATTTCTCCAAGGTTTCCTTTCACCACCAGCTTTTCTGAATCTTCAGCTTATAGTCGACAGATCATGGGACTTCTTGGCCTCTATAACTGCATGAATCAATTCCTGTAATAAGTCTTCTCTTATGCTTATGCCTATCTAGATCTATCTTATTGGTTCTGTTCTTTAAAGAACCCTGACTGATACTAAGAGGAAGTTCCCACCCTCCCAACCTACCAAATATGTGGATTCCAAGGTCTCAAATGCCCCAGATTCTGCTTGAATCTACCTAATTTGGATGCAGCTAGAGTGAACTCTGTGGCATGTCTGGGAGACAAAACTGAGTCCAGTAGACAACACCTATCAGTGAGAATCAAAACAGCATCCTGGCAACCAGGTTTCCCATCAAGGACCACATTAGGCAGGCCTGTGTGGGGGGTAAGATGGACATTACCACCTTCTCTCTGTCTGCCCCATACTCCTCAAGGTGCTTTCCCCACATTTGCCAGCCAGCTCAATTTCCCGTGTATTCCTGGATCTTTGGCCTCTCCAGTTCTGTCCTGTCTCTACTTTCCCATTGCTATAGATATGCAAATCTTTGGGGCGGGGTGGGAAGGTGTCCACTGTAGATGGTTATGACTGGACATGCTATCTACAATGACAGTGATGGTGTATCTGCAACGGAAATAACAGGACTTTGGGATCTTCTCCATGTAATTGTCACCCTCAATGTGGTGGAAACACATTAAAAATGGTAAAGTACTGCTACACATGATTGCTGTGGATCCACTGTCCAATCTTGAAGGTGGGTTATTTTTATTCTAGCCTTAGGTGAAGTAAGATGTTCAGAGAGGTTAAGGACCTGAACATGGCTGAACAAAGAATGCTTCACTACAAGAGAAGACTTGTGACTTTGAAGGTTGTGCTCTTCTTTTTTTTTTTCTTTTTTACTCTTCTTTTTTTTCTTTCATAATGACATTCTTCCACTTTTATTTCTCGGAATCAATTTATTGAGGTATTACTGACATGTAAAAAGCCGTACATATTTAATGTGTACAACTCAATAAGTTTGGAGGTAAATATGTCCCCATGAAACCATCACCAACATCAAGGCCATAAATATATCTATTATATCCCAAAGTTTTCTCTAGCTCCTTTTATTATTTTTTTCATTTTTTTTTGATAATTGAGCTTAACATAAAATCTACTCTCTTAGCAGATTTTATGATCATCGTAAAGTATTGTTAGTTATAGGCACCATGATCTAGAGTGAAACTCCAGAATATACTTATCTTGCATAACTGAAATTTTATGCCCTTTGACCATTACCTCCCTATTTCCCCCTCCTTCCACCCCTGGAAGCCATCTTTCTACTCTCTGTTATATGTTTGAATAATTTAGGTTCCTCATATAAGTGAGATCATGCATTCTTTGTCTTTCTGTGTCTGGTTTATTTCATTTAGCATAAAGCCCTCAAGATCCATCCATGTTGTTGTAAATGGGAGGATTTCTTGCTTTTTTAAGACTGAGTAACATTCCATTATGTGTGTGTATGTCTGTGTGTATATATGTATATATCACAACTACTTTGTTCATCCATTGATGAACACAGGTTATTTCCATGTCTTAACTGTTATGAATAATGTTAAAATGAACATGGGTAGGCAGATTTCTTTGAGATCCTGATTTCATTTCCTTTGAATACTTGCCCAGAAGTGGAATTGCTAGATTGTAAGGTGGTTTTAGTTTTAATTTTCTGAGAAACCTCCATACTGCTTTCCACAGTGGTAGAACTGGTTGACATTCTCACCAACAGGGCAAAAGGGTTCCCTTTTCTCCACATCCTACCTAGCCTGATACTGTTATGTTTTTGTTAATACCCATTCTGATAGGTGTGAAGTAACATATCATTGTTTTGATTTGGTTTCCCTGATGACTAGCGATATTGAGCATTTTTCATGTACCTGTTGGCCATCTGTATGTCTTCTTTGAAAAACTGTCTATTCAGGCCCTTTGACCATCTTTAAATCACATTTTTTCCCCTCCTGAGTTGTGGGATTTCTTTACATATTTTGCATATTAACGTCTTATCAGATATATGGTTTGCTAATATTTTCTCCCATTTTGTAGATCGCTTTCCATTTTTTTATTGTTTCATTTGCTTTACAGAAGCTCTTTGTTTCATGTAGTCCCACAGTTCTGTCACAGTGGATCCCTGGAGGCATCTTGCCTCTTCCCCGAATGACCTACAACAGGTGGAGGTGGGGAGGATTGTATGGTGGTAGGAAGGTCAAGGAAGAGCCAGAGAAGGTGATCTTTCAGCATCCTGCAGATCCTATCATACAGCAGCAAGACCACTTCTCTTGACACCTAAAAGGTATGCAGCAAATGGTCTTGTGGGTGTGCCTGTATTCAAGGCTGGATCACATGGAAAAGAGTGTGATTTGTGACTATTGCACTAGAATGTACACAGGGGCTGTCTGCACATTTCAAATACTGCATGCCTGTAAAAAAAAAAGTGGAAGCATCAGAGGTCTAGAGTGAAATAGGAGTGGTATCTCTTCCCACTTTCACCACTTTTCACTGTATAGGTGTTTTCATATTGTCTAACCTTTCTGAACATTATATTCTCATCTATGAAATCAGAATAATAGTACTTAATCTGTCACTGAAGATTAAATTAAGTGACAGTGTGTATACAATGGGAGCCACTTCCCAGGGCTTCCCTAAAGGTCAGAAGGGAGTCATCTGATCCTCATTCCTATGAAGAACCCTGTGGCAACAGAGTATTGGGAGCAGAGTCTGTGAGGGAGGGGCCAAGAACATGAAGCAAGGCTTTCTAGGTTGGAATCCCAGCTGCCTGGTCACTTACTACAGAACATCAGGGACCTTCCTTTACATCTTTCAACCCCCTTTTTTATTAATTAAGTTTTTGTTTTGATACAGTGTTATATTAATCTCAGGGGTACAATATAGTGATTCAACAATTCCATACATTACCTAGTGCTTATCAGGACAAGTGTAGTCCTTAATTCCCATCACCTATTTAACCCATCCCCCTTCCATCTCCGTTCTGGTAATGATCAGTTTGTTTTCTATTGTTAAGGGTCTATTTCTTTGTTTCTATTTATCTCTCTTTTTCCCCTTTATTTGTTTGCTTTGTTTCTTAAATTCCACATGTGAGTAAAATCATATGGTATTTTTCCTTCTCCGACTGATATATTTCACTTAGCATTATACTCTCTAGCTCCATCCATGCCATTACAAACAGCAAGATTTTATATACTACCCAAAGCAATCTACAGATTTAATAAAATTTCTATCAAAATTCCAATAGCAGGGGCACCTGGGTGGCTCAGTGTGTTAAGCCTCTGCCTTCGGCTCAGATCATGATCCCAGGGTCCTGGGATGGAGCCCGGCTTCCCCCTCTCTCTCTACCTGCCTATCTGCCTACTTGTGATCTCTCTCTCTGACAAATAAATAAATAAATAAAATTCTTAAAAAAATTCCAATAGCATTTTTTACAGAACTGGAACAAATAATACTAAAATTTGTGTGGAACCACGAAGGATCCAAATAGCTAAAGCAATCTTGAAAAAGAAAAATAAAACTGGAGGTATCACAATTCCAGATATCAAGCTATACTACAAAGCTGTGATAATCAAAACAGTATGGTAACAGCACAAATAGATCAGTAGATCAGAATAGAAAACCCAGAAATAAACCCATAATTATATTGGTCCACTACATGCAGAAGAGTGAAACTGGACAACTTTCTTATACCATACACAAAAATAAATTCAAAATGGATTAAAGACGTAAGTGTGAGACCTGAAACCATAAAAATCCTAGAAGAGAACACAGTAATTTCTCTGACCAGCAGTAGTCACATTTCTCTAAATCTCTTTAAACCTCCCTCTTCCCATCTGTAAGCTGAGAATAGCAGCAAGTTACTAAATGATGGAAAGGGACTAGAGGCACTATGTTTAGAGATTTCTAGTTGGTTTATTTATTTTTTTTAAAGATTTTATTTATTTGACACAGAGAGACAGATCACAAGTAGGCAGAGAGGCAGGCAGAGAGATAGGAGGAAGCAGGCTCCCTGCTGAGCAGAGAGCCCGATGCAGGCCTCGATTCCAGGACCCTGAGATCATGACCTGAGCCGAAAGCAGAGGCTTTAACCCACTGAGCCACCCAGGCGCCCTCTAGTTGGTTTAGTCAAGGATGTCAACATCAGTGGGGTTGGGATAGCAGGAACAAGTGTGAGAGATGTTTGCACATTTTCCTTCTCTCTGGAAGGAAATGATGCACAACCATAGTAGACACACTCTGCACAGGGAAGGCTTTCTATGGAAAAGAAAAAAGCCTAACCTTCACTAGGATTTGCTTTTCCTACTTGGCTTGACTTCTCCTAGTCAGAAGAATCTACCCAACAATGCACACCTTTCTGTATAGGATTGCCTGCAGACACCAAGCTCTGTGACTGTGTTAAAAATGAAGCCAGTGATATGATAGCCAGTCTAGACCAAGACCATATCAATGACATGCTCACTGGACTGGGTCTTGTCAGTGAGATGTAATTTAAGGTTTAAGAAAATTAAGGTTTTAATCTCAGAATACAAAGAAAGTACTTTTTTGGCTGCTGATGGAAAATCTTATCAGTGTCAGTATTAGTCCAACTCTCTGTGTTCTGGTCAGGATCAAAAGCACCCCAGTGATTTATGGTACAACTTACATTGAACTACCATATCATGGGGAAAGCATCAGCAGCCTGACCATTCTGCCAACCAACACCTCCACCCCATCCTTGGCCATTACCTCCATGATACCATAGACAGCTGATGTGAGCACCGTGGCATCAAGAGCATGGAGCTGATCTTGCCCAAGTGCACAGCCATAGCACAGACTGATCTGGAGGAGCCACTGCAAGTTGTCGGTGTTGCCAAGATGCTTGATCCATCAAAAGAAAATTCTGCAAAAATAACAAGGTCAGAAAACCTACATGTTTCTTCCATCCTGCAAAAAGCAAAACCTGAATTTAGCAAAGAGGGAACCAAAGCTTCAGTACCAAAAACTGGGAATCTAATCACAAGGTCATTACTTCCTTTACTTATTGTAGACAGGTATTGTTTTTTTACCTTTCACCTAACATTATCCCACAAGTGTTGTCTTACTCTTAGGGCAGACAAACAAACCCTGAAAAGTACACAAAAGAAATCAGGCAAAGCAAAGACTGCTTGGCTATGAAGAAGGACTGATTACCTAAATTTTTTTACTGTTCTGTTACATATTATTGTACAGTATTTTCTTTTTTAGAATGAATTCTGAGAAACAGATACTCAAAGATATAAGCATTTCTGTTCTGGGATGTATTTTGGGGGGAAAACAGGGCAGGACAGCTGGAACACTGTAACGGAGAAATGAAGAGAAAGACTTCAAAATACCTTAGTGATGCCTTAAACTAATGAACAATTACCTACATCAACAATCCACTTGAGTATTTACCCAGTTCAGGATTTTTGCTTTATTTTATTTCCACATTTGGCTTTCCAGAAGAAATTTATTCAGGGTAGTGGGGGCAGGAGGGACATTTAATAGTTGTTTCCATTTTTTATGGAAAAAATTGTTTGCCTTTAAAAATTTTCCCCTAACAAAGTCCTGATAGTAAACATTATGTGAGGGAATAGAAATGGTGAAATCTCTATTCTCTTTGTGTGTTTTTGTTGTTTTATATAGTGCATGTATTCTCTAAAATAAGTTTTAAAAACATTTTGAATTTTAAAAATACAGTATGATCCATGCTGAATATCAGGGATTCCCTGGCATCTTCCCTGCTCAGACCTACTCACATAGTGGAATAGAGGGGTCTACCCTCTTAGTGTTGGCTTAATGTTAAGCATGGGCCTCGGTGCTGGAACATGGGAATCCTCAGTTTACCCCTAACACTTATGTAAGTGCACTAGTATGTGCCTGGCATTGTTCTGAGCACTTATGGTCATCACCCCATTTGATCCTTACAGTGATCCTGGGAGGCCCTGTGTTTCCCAGTGACTTTCACAGCTGTGAAAATCCAGCAAGAGTAATGAGGTCATCTACTACATCACTGGGGGTTTGAATCAAGCCCAGTGGTTATTGACTGTGTGCTCTTGATTATTATTATTATTACTATTATTTTTATTGTTACTGGTAGAGGACAGGTGGAGCAAAAACAGATAGCCAAGTCATAAGATATGAGATGTATTTTGCTGCAGTCTGGCTTTAGCCCAATAAACCATTTAAGGCAAACACACACACACACACACACACACACACACAGAGTACTTTTTATCTTTGAAACTTGTGTCAACTTGTAACCATATTGGAGCTAGAAAAATTATTAGGGAAATGTCACTGCTGCTACAGTGATGTATGAAATGTCTGAGAATGTTGACCGATTTTCAGAATTTTAAGAGGCAATGCTCCATTCCCCAAAGTAATTAATTTGGAAGACGAGTCAATGCCAGTTAGTAAATCTCAGTGTCAGTGTGTCTGGGTCCTGCTGCTGCTGCTGAGTTACAGCAAAGCATGCATCCAGTTCTCCTTCTGGACTGATGCCACACCCAACACCAAGCCATGGCCTGAGAGCAGTGATAGATCTTCTTTTGTACATGTGCTTCCTGTCAGTGTGCAGGAAAGCACATTTTGAACCCCATTCCCACCTGCCAAACCCCCTTTTACAGATGATAAAACTGAGTCTTACATAAATAATAAAAATTCAGGTTCAAGGTCATACATCTAGTGCATGGTAGATAAAATCAACTCTTGTTTCCCCAAATCCAGGCTTTTCTCTACCAGACCAGCCTTTACCTGGGCAGTTATTAGCTAAATAGAACCAATGTCAAGGCCAATGACCCATTGTAGGGCATTCCAGAAATGTATAATCTATCATTTCCATCTGTACTCTGAACACTGTCTGCTTTGATGGTTGATTGAAAGGCATGAACCTTCATGTAGTACATGACGCAGCTACTGCTTCTATTTCCCCCAAACATTCCAGACAGAAAAGGAACATGGAAATGTAAATCTCAGGGGATTCCTAGGGAAATGATGCATTTTTCAAAGGAGAACCTGGCATATTCTTTATCAAAGCATTGTGAATGTCATTTATAAACAGCTTGTTAAGCGGTACTAGGAATTCTTGGAGCTTCTCTCCACTCCACTGTAACTTTGTTCCACTGAGGGAACCAAGATGGGGAGCCTGCCTTCTAGATCCTGTTTCAGAGGGTCCTGCCTAAATCAGGTGAGCCATGGACAGAAAGCAGCACTCTTTATTCACCTGCTTATTCCCTGTGGCGGGACTCTTGGGAAGCTTCACACTGTTTCTTACTCTGCTTAGGGGTTAAAGTACATCTCAGCAAGGGTGTGTGGACAGTTCTAGGATTATCTGAGCCATACCAAGGTGGGTGCTCTCAGTGAGCAACAGCAAAATAGAGTAAAGTGTGAACACAGAACTTCCACAAAAAAATATTTTTAATTCCTGCCTGTGTACTCTAAAACTTGTTTTCCTTTTCTCCTTTAAATTCTCTTGCCCTTTAAACTGTCCAATGATAGTTTGTATGGTGCCATTAACTATCTGACCTTCATAGATAAATATGAAAAAGGAAGGAGAAATTTGGACCAAGAGCTTGGCTTTTCCATTATTTAGGAATAGTTACTGTGCTTCATTTCACTTGTCCACTGATATACCTGTTTAATTGGTGTACGAAGATTACGGTGTGCAGAAGACCCTGGGGTCTTCAGTTATGAACTTAAAGAATGTCTGGGAAAACTGCTTTGTTGTCACTTTAACAACATGAAAAGATGAAAATAGGAAATATGTAAACCAAGTAATTTCCCCTGCTGGACCAATGAAGCCACAATATAATTGGGAAGAAAGACTATCAATGCATTTTGGTTATAAACTGCTTTTTCTGTGCACTTAGTAGTTACTAAGGAAAAAAAAAACCTGACCTTGTTGAGTTTTGGAGGTTAGGGATCATGTTTTCTGTGAGCTACTAAATACCTGTTCACAGTAGGTGCTTAATAGATATTTATTCTGTGTAGGTAGCTGGTTAAGATCAACTATGTATATTCCAACTCAAGGTGATGTAGGCCATGTAATGCCTCCTTTTGGGAAATACCATTGGTCTAAGTAAGGGGTGAGCTCATTAATGAGAACATATGCTGCTCTTATTAAAGAATATTGCCCATCAACAAATTCTAAAATCACTTCCCAAACAAGAGGAGACATGGGAAATCTCTATAATTTTGGCTCAGTTTTGCTATGAAGCTAAAACTGTTCCAAAAAATAAAATCTGTTAAAACAAACAAAAAAACTAAACCTGTGGGAGAGAATCCAAAGAAGAGACAAATTGGAAACAGGTCTTCCAAGGATTTACACTGGGACCTTGTTGGAGCAGGTGTGGTGGCAACTGTCCTGGTGGCGGAAAATTCCCTGGGTTGACCTGGGCCAGAGCTGGTTTATCATTGGCATGCAAGCAGGAAGCACCTGGTTAGAGTCCAAATGGGCAAAATACTTGGTTTGTATTTTCAAGCAGGAAACAACCCTGTGGGTATAGGTGACCAAGCCTGACTGGAAGGCCCAGAGAGGAAGTCAGGGCTTCAGGGGCTGCTAAAAAGCTGCATGATGTGAGGCCTAAAGTATGTGGTGCCTGTGTCAGATGTTTCTTGACACACTGATGGGGTGCAGGTAGACCCAGGCACATGGGTGGATTCATGGAGGTGGACAAGGTATCAGGAACTGATCACTGAAAGGTTAGCACAAAAGTTGGGGTGTACAGTGTCTCTACTGAGAGGACTGCATTGAGGTGGTAAGCAGGCCAGAACTGGGGCTGCAAATTCACAAAGGACTGCATGCTCTGAGTGTATACTGAGTAGCAGTAGGAAGAAAAAGCCAAGAGACACCCACTCAAACTAGAAAAAAAAAGTCCCATCCTTTTTTAGTTTCTTTCCTATGCCCTCTACTGACAACACTTAACACTGTACTGGCTGTAAAGGAGAATTGTTGACAGGGGTCCATGTGTGTCATCACAGAGCAGGTAGTAAAGGGCAAATTTACAGCTGAAAGGTAATACATTTATAAATGCAAATAATTATCAAATATATATTATTTTAAACATATCTTAAATTTGTGCATTAATTTTCTTTCCTCTATCTTGTGATTCTTTAAACTTTCACTAACACTCAGATTTAAAGTCTCTTCTATACTGATTCAACAAATGACCTACTGAAATAGGAAGTCTGAATCATTTTTATTTAAAGTTTTTCAAATATTACTCATTCATAAGTAAACTTCAAATTTGTTTATCTAGAAAAGCAACAAAGCAAGAAAGAAGAAAGAAAGAAAGCAAGAGAGAAAGAGAGAGGGAGGGAGGGAAGGAAGGAAGGAAGGAAGGAAGGAAGGAAGGAAGGAAGGAAGGAGAGGGGGTTATAAGGAAAGAAGGAAGGAGGGATGGAGGAAGGAAGGAAGGAAGGTAGGAGGATGGGAAGGAAGGAAGAAAGGAAAAATAGAGATAGAGACAAAGACAGACAGAGGGAGAGAGATAGTTGACAGTCGAAGAACACTCTTCATCAATTTTCTTTATTTTTTATTTTTATTTTTATTCTTTGTCCAAGGGGTACAGGTCTGTGAATCATCAGGCTTACATCTTTCACAGCATTCACCAAAGCACAAACCCTCCCCAATGTCCATAACCCATCCACCCTATCCCTACCCTCCCACCCCCCCATAACCCTCAGTTTGTTTTGTGAGATTAGGAGTCTCTTATGGTTTGTCTCCTTCCCCATCCCATCTTGTTTCATTATTTTTCCCTCCCTACCCCCCACAACCCCCCACCCTGCCCCTCAAGTTCCTCATATCAGAGAGATCATATGATAATTGTCTTTCTCTGATTGACTTATTTCGCTCAGCATAATACCCTCCAGTTCCATCCATGTCGTTGCGAATGGCAAGATTTCGTTTCTTTTGATAGCTGCATAATATTCCATTGTATATATATACCACATCTTCTTTATCCATTCATCTGTTGATGGACATCTAGGTTCTTTCCATAGTTTGGCTATTGTGGACATTGCTGCTATAAACATTCGGGTGCACGTGCCCCTGAGGAACACTACCTTTGTGTCTTTAGGATAAATACCCAGTAGTGCGATTGCTGGGTCGTAGGGTAGCTCCATTTTCAACTTTTTGAGGAATCTCCATACTGTTTTCCAGAGTGGCTGCACCAGTTTGCATTCCCACCAACAGTGTAGGAGGGTTCCCCTTTCTCCGCAACCTCGCCAACATCTGTCATTTCCTGACTTGTTGATTTTAGCCATTCTGACTGGTGTAAGGTGGTATCTCGCTGTGGTTTTAATTTGTATTTCTCTGATGCCGAGTGATGTTGAGCACTTTCTCATGTGTCTGTTGGCCATTTGGATGTCTTCTTTGGAGAAATGTCTGTTCATGTCTTCTGCCCATTTCTTGACTGGGTTATTTGTTTTATGGGTGTTGAGTTTGAGAAGCTCTTTATAGATTTTGGATACTAGCCCTTTATCTGATATGTCATTTGCAAATATCTTCTCCCATTCTGTCAGTTGTCTTTTGGTTTTGTTGACTGTTTCCTTTGCTGTGCAAAAGCTTTTAATCTTGATGAAGTCCCAATAGTTCATTTTTGCCCTTGCTTCCCTTGCCTTTGGTGAGGTTCCTAGGAAGAAGTTGCTGCGGTTGAGGTCGAAGAGGTTGCTGCCTGTGTTCTCCTCGAGGATTTTGATGGATTCCTTTCTCACATTGAGGTCTTTTATCCATTTTGAGTCTATTTTTGTGTGTGGTGTCAGGAAATGATCCAGTTTCATTTTTCTGCATGTGGCTGACCAGTTTTCCCAACACCATTTGTTGAAGAGACTGTCTTTTTCCCACTGGACATTCTTTCCTGCTTTGTCGAAGATTAGTTGACCATAGAGTTGAGGGTCCATTTTTGGGTTCTCTATTCTGTTCCACTGGTCTATGTGTCTGTTTTTGTGCCAGTACCATACTGTCTTGATGATGACGGCTTTGTAATAGAGCTTGAAATCTGGAATTGTGATGCCGCCAACTTTGCTTTTTTTTTTCAACATTCCTTTGGCTATTCGGGGTCTTTTCTGGTTCCATATAAATTTTAGGATTATTTGTTCCATTTCTTTGAAATAAATTGCTGGTATTTTGATGGGGATTGCATTAAATGTGTAGATTGCTCTAGGTAGCATAGACATTTTCACAATATTTATTCTACCCATCCATGAGCATGGAATGTTTTTCCACTTCTTTGTGTCTTCCTCAATTTCTTTCATGAGTACTTTATAGTTTTCTGAATACAGATTCTTTGCCTCTTTGGTTAGGTTTATTCCTAGGTATCTTATGGTTTTGGGTGCAATTGTAAATGGGATTGACTCTTTAATTTCTCTTTCTTCTGTTTTGTTGTTGGTATATAGAAATGCAACTGATTTCTGTGCATTGATTTTATATCCTGACACTTGACTGAATTCCTGTATGAGTGCTAGCAGTTTTGGAGTGGAGTCCTTTGGGTTTTCCACATAAAGTATCATATCATCTGCAAAGAGTGAGAGTTTGACCTCTTCCTTGCCGATTTGGATGCCTTTTATTTCTTTTTGTTGTCTGATTGCTGAGGCTAGGACTTCTAGTACTATGTTGAATAGCAGTGGTGATAGTGGACAGCCTTGCCGTGTTCCTGACTTTAGGGGAAAAGCTCTCAGTTTTTCTCCATTGAGAATGATATTCGCTGTGGGTTTTTCGTAGATGGCTTTGATGATATTGAGGTATGTACCCTCTATGCCTACACTATGAAGAGTTTTGATTAAGAAAGGGTGCTGTACTTTGTCAAATGCTTTTTCAGCATCTATTGAGAGGATCATATGGTTCTTGTTCTTTCTTTTATTAATGTCTTGTATCACATTGATTGATTTGCGAATGTTAAACCAACCTTGCATCCCAGGAATAAATCCCACTTGGTCGTGGTGAATAATCCTTTTTATGTGCTGCTGGATCCTATTGGCTAGTATTTTGTTGAGGATTTTTGCATCCGTATTCATCAAAGATATTGGTCTGTAATTCTCCTTCTTGATGGGGTCTTTGCCTGGTTTGGGGATCAAGGTAATGCTGGCCTCATAAAAGGAGTTTGGAAGTTTTCCTTCCAATTCTATTTTTTGGAACAGTTTCAGGAGAATAGGTATTAATTCTTCTTTAAATGTTTGGTAGAATTCCCCTGGGAAGCCGTCTGGCCCTGGGCTCTTGTTCGTTGGGAGATTTTTGATGACTGCTTCAATCTCCTTACTGGTGATGGGTCTATTCAGGTCTTCAGTTTCTTCCTGGTTCAGTTTTGGTAGTTTATATTTCTCTAAGAATGCATCCATTTCTTCCAGATTGTCAAATTTGCTGGTGTAGAGTTGCTCATAATATGTTCTTAGAATTGTTTGTATTTCTTTGGTGTTGGTTGTGATCTCTCCTCTTTCATTCATGATTTTATTAATTTGAGTCCTTTCTCTTTTCTTTTGGATAAGTCTGGCCAGGGGTTTATCAATCTTATTAATTCTTTCAAAGAACCAGCTCCTAGTTTCATTGATTTGTTCCACTGTTCTTTTGGTTTCTATTTCATTGATTTCTGCTCTGATCTTTATGATTTCTCTTCTCCTGTTGGGTGTAGGCTTTCTTTGCTGTTCTTTCTCTAGCTTTTGTAGGTGTAGAGTTAGGTTGTGTACTTGAGACCTTTCTTGTTTCTTGAGAAAGGCTTGTATTGCTATATACTTTCCTCTTAGGACTGCTTTTGCTGTGTCCCAAAGATTTTGAACAGTTGTGTTTTCATTTTCATTTGTTTCCATGAATTTTTTTAATTCTTCTTTAATTTCCTGGTTGACCCATTCATTCTTGAGTAGGGTGTTCTTCAGCCTCCATGTATTTGAGGTCTTTCCAACTTTCCTTTTGTGGTTGAGTTCTAGTTTCAGAGCATTATGGTCTGAAAATATGCAGGGAATGATCCCAATCTTTTGGTACCTGTTGAGACCTGATTTGTGACCCAGAATATGGTCTATTCTGGAGAATGTTCCATGTGCACTGGAGAAGAATGTGTATTCTGTTGTTTTGGGATGGAATGTTCTGAATATATCTGTGATGTCCAACTGGTCCAGGGTGTCATTTAAAGCCTTTATTTCCTTGTTGATCTTTTGCTTTGATGATCTGTCCATTTCAGTAAGGGGGGTGTTCAAGTCCCCTACTAATATTGTATTCTTGTCAATGTGTTTCTTTGATTTTGTTATTAATTGGTTTATATAATTGGCTGCTCCCATGTTAGGGGCATAGATATTTATGATTGTTAGATCTTCTTGTTGGACAGATCCTTTTAGTATGATATAGTGTCCTTCTTCATCTCTTATGATATTCTTTGCCTTAAAGTCTAGTTTATCTGATATAAGGATTGCCACTCCAGCTTTCTTTTGCTGTCCATTGGCATGGTAAATTGTTTTCCATCCCCTCACTTTAAATCTGGAGGTGTCTTTGCGTGTAAGATGAGTTTCTTGTAGACAGCATATCGATGGGTCTTGTTTTTTTATCCATTCTGATACCCTGTGTCTTTTAGTTGGGGCATTTAGTCCATTTACATTCAGAGTAACTATTGAGAGATATACATTTAGAGCCATTGTATTGCCTGTAAGGTGACTGTTACTGTATATTGTGTTTCTTCCTTTCTGGTCTATGTTTCTTTTAGGTTCTCTTTGCTTAGAGGACCCCTTTCAATATTTCCTGTAGGGCTGGCTTGGTGTTTGCAAATTCCTTTAGTTTTTGTTTGTCCTGGAAGCTTTTTATCTCTCCTTCTATTTTCAATGACAGCCTAGCTGGATATAGTATTCTTGGCTGCATATTTTTCTCGTTTAGTGCTCTGAATATATCATGCCACTTCTTTCTGGCTTGCCATGTCTCTGTGGATAGGTCTGCTGTCAGTCTAATGTTTCTACCATTCTTTGTTATAGGCCTCTTGTCCCGAGCTGCTTTCAGGATTTTCTCTTTGTCACTCGGACTTGTAAGTTTTACTATTAGATGACGGGGTGTGTACCTATTTTTATTGATTTTGAGGGGGGTTCTCTGTGCCTCCTGGATTTTGATGCTTGTTCCCTTTGCCAAATTAGGGAAATTCTGTATTAAAATTTGCTCCAATATACCTTCTGCCCCCGTCTCTCTCTCTCTCTTCCTCTTCTTGGATCCCAATTATTCTAATGTTCTTTCGTCTTATGGTATCACTTATCTGTCGAATTCTCCCCTCATGGTCCAGTAGTTGTTTGTCTCTCTTTTCATCCTCTTCTTTATTCTCTGACATTTTGTCTTCTAAATCACTAATTCCGTCTTCTGCCTTATTTATCCTAGCAGTAAGAGCCTCCATTTTCAATTGCACCTCATTAATAGCTTTTTGATCTCAGCTTGGTTAGATTTTAGTTCTTTTATTTCTCCACGAAGTATTTTTATTTCTCTCCAGAAGGCTTCTCTATTATCTTTCATGGTTTTTTGGAGCCCAGCCAGCACCTTAAGAATCGTCATTCTGAACTCTAGTTCTGTCATGTTACCAATGTCCGCATTGATTAGGTCCCTAGCTGTCATTCCTGTCTCTTGTTCTTTTTTTTTTTTTTGGTGATTTTTTCTTCCTTGTCATTTTATGCAGATAAGAATAGATGGATGAGAGAACAAAATACTAAAGGGTAGCAATGACCCCAGAGAAATATACACTAACCTACTCAGAAGAGACCTGGAACTGGGGAGAAAAGAAAGAGGGAAAAAACCAAAAAACAAAAACAAACAAAAACAAAACAAAACAAAAAATAAAACAAAATCCTATATCTATATCTATATTATCTATTTCTGTTTCTATATCTGTGCCTCTCTCTGACTCTATCTCTGTCTCTATCTCTGTATCTATCTCTTTCTCTATCAACTATCTCTATTAGACTGGTGAATTGAACAGACCCTATATGTATCCAAAAAATAAGTTTAAATACAATGAAGGGATAAAATATGATTATAACAATGAAAATTTAAAAAGATTAAAAAGCGTTGATAAGATATAACAGTGAAAAACATTAAAATAGGAAATAGGAAAAAATTTAAAAGAAAAAAATTCAAAGAAAAAAATTCAAAGAATTTAAATTTGAACGACTAACGAATAATGGGGGAAAAGCTATGAATTCTCTGCGTTGCTTTCCCCTAGCTCCAGAGTTCCACAATTCTCAGCAATCTCAAACTTGACTTTGGCTGGATTTTTTTTTCCTGGTCTTCTTGGGGATGGGCCTGTTGCTGTGATTCCCAAGTGTCTTTGCCTGAGGTGGAATCGCAATGCCCTCGCCAGGGGCCAGGGTAAGTAATCAGCTCTGGTTCGCTCTCTGGAGCTTTTGTTCCCTGAATGCTGTCCATATGGCTTTGGAGGACAGGACTGAAAATGGCGGCTCCCAGTCTCTAACCTGGAGGAGCTGAGAGCTCGGTGCCTCATTCCTCAGTGCGCCTCAGAGAAAAGCAGTCCGTCCCATCTCCTGGTCTCTGGACACACTCCAATCTCACCCAGCCTGTGACCGAGCTTCTCTCTCTCTGATGCGGCCCTGTTTAGGATCTCCGAACCCAGCAGAATCCTGCAGCCACTCCCGCGCCACTCCTCGTGGAGGAGTAAGGATGGGGTCTCTCCNGGAACCCAGCAGAATCCTGCAGCCACTCCCACGCCACTCCTTGTGGAGGAGTAAGGATGGGGTCTCTCCGAGTCTGCAGCCCGTGGGGTCCCTGCTCACAGAGCAGTGGCCTGACCATGCTTTGGATCCTGGCCCAAGGTAACACTGCCTGAGAGACACCTTCTCAGCTTGGCTCCATCTCTCCCATCGGCTTCTCTCTGATAACCTGGGAGCTTGCTTGTGCTCAGACACCCCTGGTCTTTTTGTGTCCCCGTGGGTCCTGAGACCACACTGTCCCCGTGAGGGCTTCACCCCCCACTTGGCCTCTGGGGCGACGTCCCTCAGTGGAACCGACTTCTAACAGTTCCGAGTCTGTGCTCCGCTGCTCGCTCCCTTGCAGGGAGCCGGCCCCTCCCCCCAGGGTTTATCCTCCCACTGCTGTAGATTCACTTCTCCGCACGGCCTACCTCCTGGAAAGTGGTCGATTTTCTGTTCCTAGAATCGCTGCTCTTCTTCTCTTCGATATCCTGTAGAATTGTAGGATTTCAGAATAGTTTGATAGCTATCTGGGTGAATTTCTGGGACCTGATGATAATCGGTCTCC